>PVLC010019205.1:0-30987 GCA_004027655.1 Graphiurus murinus | reverse complement strand
CTCTCTCTCTCTCTCTCTCCCACCCTCTCCTTTTCTCACTCATCTCTAACAGACAACAGTAGCATTTCCTGAATTTGATTTTGTTCTCTCTCGTCTCTGATTCATTGCATATGCTGAAATTTTCATCTGGATTCCTTTTTGCCAGGAATTTCATTCATATTTAAGATCTTGGTTTAGGGATCATTTTTGACAGTAAGACTTTATTGATCCCCAAATCAGGGAGAGCTGATCTTTTAAGGTACCACAGAAAACCTTTTTTTTTTTTTTGTATGTAGTTAATCCAAATGTCTCCCATGATAACATTTCTCTCATTACATTGGAATTAGGTTTCTGCTGGTATATGTCTACTGTTAAAATGTAAGCTCCTTAAGAAATAGCAATCTGTCTTGCTCACTGCTTTAATCTCGGCACACTAGTGTTAAGCTTGTCATATAGTAGACATTCAACAGGACTGAAGTGAATGAATGAATGGCTTGATTATGGATTATGGAATCTCACCTACTATACATCAATTTTTATTAGGTTAGGGATAAATGGCAAGGCATTCCCTAAGTTTTTCTTCATTGTATTTATTTTGCTGTCTTCCATTACTTTTTATCTTTTGCTACTATACTTCTCTAAACTTGAGAATTTTCTAAAGTTTGATTCCAAGAATCAGGCCACCACTTGTACTTTTTTTCACCTTGCTTGACACAAAGAGAAGCTTGAACGACACTGATATGTTGTATAAACTGACTATGGTGATGAATTGAAAAGTAAAGCACAGTGACCAAATTAACAGAGAGAGGAAGTGAGTGAAGGACAGGGCTGTGACACAGGGAATGTTTTAGGGCAGCTGAGACTGCTGCCATCAAGTTCCTGACAGATAACAAAGCTGGTAGCTATCATTACTGGGTTGTTTTTCAAAGACAGTTGACTCTGAGGCAATGCATTTGTATGTGCTCTTTAAGAGGAGAAATGTCCACCCAAACATCAATGCTGTAAATTGTATGTGCCAATGAATTAGAGCTTTATTCTCCAAACAATGAAACTGAAATGTGATTGAAAAATGAGTGAAGCGTGAAAGAGGGACTCATATAAAAAATCACTTCCACAGGAAAGTCTGTAATGACTATGCAAAAAATGTATCATTTCTAAATATATGCTATCAGTTTCACTTAGGAATCAGGTCTAAGTTTATAAATGTTTAGTCAAATAATAAACTTCAAAATAACACTACTCTTTAATTTAGATAGAGGCTTTGACTATGTGATTAGTAAGAGAAATTCTCCTCATTTTTGTTTATTTGTTTCACATGTTCTTTAGAAAGCTTTATAGTATATTACTACTGTATTCATGTAAAGAAAGTATATATTGAATGTATGTGGGATGTGAGTGACAATTTGAAAATCCTATCTACAAATCATGCTGTATCTGTGAATATAAAGAAACTACCTTGGTGCCCTACAGAGGGAACCTCACTTCTACAACTTGGTCAGAGGTAATGCCTGCATGGGAATTTCACTCGTAGAAATGGAAGTTTTTAATATATAAAATACAGATGACTAGAGAATATATTCACCTACTTAGAATTAATAGAACAATAGTCTATGTGGTATATGTACACAATGGAATTTTACTCAGCAATAAAGAAGAACAAAACTGTCATTTTCAGGGAAATGGATGGAACTGGAAAACATTATGTTAAGGGAGATTAGTCAGTTACAAAAAGTAAAAAATTGTATGTTCTCCCTAATGTGCAGAAGCTATGGAGGAAGTGGGGCATAAGAGGGACTCTAGATGAAGAAGGAGAAACCTTAGATGAGCAAAGAAGATGAAGGTAATGGGGGGCATCCTAATGCACATGATGTACTTTCACAAACATCAAAGTCAATCACTAAACTGAACATGAGAAGGAGAGGGGAGGGAAGGAATGGGAAGGGAATTGGGGAAGGGATAAATTAGAGATGTGTGCATGTATGCTTTTACCAGCGTTTTCCTACCAAAGATATATGATTACAATGCACCAATAAAAAAAAAAAAAGTGTTTTGTTTGGTCTCCTGTTGAACATACTCAAGATGTATAATTTGACACTTATATTTGAGAAGAGTTGCAGTGTTTCATCTTAAATGAGACCTAAATACTGAATAACCTATGAAACATGCTGGCTCTCCCATGAACTTGCATATCAGACGTACTCCTTAACATTCTTTTACCAAAAGTGGATATATGCTTAAAAATATGATTATCAAATCAATTCTTCTAAAAACCATTAACTCTGGAAAATAGGATGTTCTGGTAAATTGATCTCATGTTAAACAGTTTATTTACTTATTTATTTTGTGGTAATGAACCCAGGGATAATCTTCCACTGAGCTACATCTTGACCTTTTTTAGGTTTTATTTTGAGATGTTTAACTAAGTTGCCAACGCTGGTCATGAACTTGTGATCCTCCTGCCTCAGCCTCCTGAGTAGCACTGGGGTTACAGACATGTGCTACCTTAACAGGCTTAAATAGTTTTTTAATAAAAGCTTTTTTTTTTTTTGCGGTACTGGGGGTTGAACTCAGGGGCATTCTACCTCCGAGCTATACCCCCAGCCCTATTTTTTATTCTTTATTTTGAAACAGGGTCTCACTAAGTTGCAGAGTGCCTCACTAGGTAGCTGAGGCTGGCCGTGAACCCGGATCCTCCGGTCTTAGCCTCCCAAATGCTGGGATTACAAGGGTGTGCCACCATGCCTGGCTTAGAAAGCTTTGTTTTTATGTCAGTATTTATCAAAATAAAATATGCATAATAGGTATATATATTGAAAAATAAAAGTAGCACTTTTGGTTATCTTAAAAACATGGTTGGGTTTATTTATTTACTTTTTTTTTTTTTTTTTGCCATATAATGCCCCTGGGTTCCACTCCTAGATTGAACCCAGGGGCATTCCACCTCCAAGCAACACCCTCAGTCCTCTTTTTTATTCTTTATTTTGAAAGTGTCTCACTAAATTAGGGAGGGTGTAAGTTGCTAAGGCTGGCCTCGACCTGCAATCCTCCTGTCTCAGCCTCCCAATACTGGGATTACTAGTGTGCACCACTACATCAGCTTTCTATCTTATTTCAGAGACTACACTTGCAAATACTAAGGGTGAACTGAGAATGTTTATTATCTACCAATTTTCTTTTTAGCTTGAGAGACAGTACTCAATATGATAAATTACCTTCCTACTAGAAAATTCATTCCAGAGAATGCCCTCTAAAGTGAATACTTGTTAAACTAGATCTTTAAAATGAATATGATTTTTATAATGAGAAAAAGAAATTGAAAAGTGAAGCACTGAAATAAAATGCTTAATGCTTGCAGAAAAAAAGATACCTAAATCTGGTAATATGTAAATGGTAAAATTTATCTATTTAACCATGTCTCATTTCTTATAAAAAAAAAAAAGAAACATGAAATAGCAAATGTCATGATCAGGATATATTTTTGCTCTATGTAATTATAATATTTTAATTTATATGATTAACCATAGTTTTGTAGATATCTTTGGAATAACTTTAAAAATCTGACATTATAAACCAAAACTATGGGAGGACTTGATTCTTTGATGAGCTGTTTCAAATTGTAACATCAAACAAAGCTAAGATTAAACATTTCCATTTCCTGTCTGCCCTTGAAGTTCCTCAGTGAATATTATTGAAGAGCATGCCTTGGTGACATTTTCTTTTCAATAAAGACTCTTCTAAGTGAAAAAAATATATTCTACCTTTAACACATAGGGAAAACAAGTTGCTTCTGCATACATTTCTCTCATTCCCCTCCTCTTTTTTTCCCCCTCCTCTTCCCTTCTTTGTTCTGTCTCTCTTTCTCTGTTGCCCCAGGGGAACATCTGCTTGACAAGTTTCCCTTAAAGTGATTCGATGAGTTTTCTCATTCATCTCAAGTCATATGCAATGGAGTTTGTCAGAAGGAAGACGCTCCTGAACTGCTATAATAAGAGATGTTCCCTTAACTTGAAGTTCGCCACATAAAAGCACTCTTGGAAGGATGAAATGGCAGCTGGGAACAGCACTTATGGCACTGGAAGCAATATAGCAGCTGTTAGTGGACAGCATTCCTCTTATAGACGTCTGTGTGATTTTCGCAGCCTGAGACACATCTGCAGGGCATTATGAATCTGCTAGAAGATTAAAAAATTCATTTACACTTATCGAAATGTCTGAGAGAACTATTTGAAGTGTGATAGCCCTTTGTAGCTCCTATGAGAGGCCTTTTTGGAAGCAAGAAAAGCCATGTATTGGAATGACCAGCTTTAAATCTAAACTAAAAAAAAAAAATTATTTTAGTACCAGAAAAGTTATCTCTAAAAAATGAAAAATGTAACATTCTTATGTGGGCTGACAAAGTGGTTATTAGTTGAAAATTATCAGTAGACCAAATTGTTTATTATTATTATTATCATTATCATTATCATTATTATTATTACTGTGTATGGTATTGGAGATTGAACCCAGGGGCATTCTACCTCAACCCAGGGGCATTCTACCTCTGAGCTACCCCACCAGCCCTATTTTTTATTCGTTTATTTTTGAAACAGGGCCTCACTAAGTAGCTGAGGTTGGCCATGAACCTGTGATCCTCCTGTCTCAGTATCCCAAGTACTGGGATTACATGCCCGTCTAGACCAAATTATTTTAATCTTACAATTCATGTTAGTATTTACATATTTTCTCTATACACATATGTATACATGTGTACATGTATGCACATACGTATATATCCTAAAATACACACTGAGATACTCTACAGAAATATCATAGTTATGTAAATTATATTTACAAAGCACTTTTATTTATTTATTTATTTATTTATTTATTTATTGCGGTATTGGGGATTGAACTCAGGGGCATTCCACCTCCGAGCTATACCCCCAGCCCTATTTTTTATTCTTTATTTTGAAACAGGGTCTCACTAAGTTGCAGAGTGCCTCACTAGGTAGCTGAGGCTGGCCTTGAACCCGGATCCTTCCGTCTCAGCCTCCCAAATGCTGGGATTACAAGCGTGTGCCACCACACCCAGCTGCACTTTTATGTTTTTAAAAATTATGTTTAAGCTGGATATGGTGGTGCATGCTTGTAATTCCAGTACTTAAGAGGCTGAGACAAGAGGATTGCAGGTACACAGCCAGCCTCAGCAACTTAGTGGGCCCTCTGCAATTTAGTAACACCCTATTTCAAAATAAAGAATAAAATAGGACTGGGGATGTAGATCAATGCTCCTGGCTTTAATCCCTAATTTCTCTCTCTTTCTCTCTCTCTCTCTCTTACACACACACACACACACACACACACACACACACACACACACCATATTTAAGGTAATATAGGCAAATATTTTTATTTTCAAGACTGGAAAACCAAGGTTTAGAGGATTTGTCTCTTGCTCTCCAAAACTGCCAGAGCAATTGACTGCAATACTTTTAGTTCTAAGTCAACACAACACCTAGTTCCCAACACATAGTAGTTCTTTCTTGTTTTTTTACACCAAAGAAAATTACTTTAAGCTGGACATGGTGGTGCACGCTTGTAATCCCAGCATTTGGGAGACTGAGACCAGAGGATCCGGGTTCATAGCCTGCCTCAGCCACCTAGTGAGGCACTCCGCAACTTAGTGAGACCCTGTTTCAAAATAAAGAATAAAAAATAGGGCTGGGGGTATAGCTCGGGGGTGGAATGCCCCTGACTTCAATCCCTAGTACTGCAAAAAAGAAAATTACTTTAATTGTTAAAATTTCAAATAGCATGTTGAATCAAAATTATAAAGAATATAATTTAGTAACAGTTGTATAACATTATTGAAACTTATAGAAATAGCTGAAAATTAATTCACATGGCATTGTAGCTTTTGATAAGATGTAAAGGGATCTATCAAATCCTTTGGGAAAGAGAGTAAACAAACAATAGGTTACTGCTTAGTATCTATATATTAGAAGTTCAAGAATGGACAAGCAAAAGTGGAGATCACCTGCCCCAGTGGAGAGTCTCAGGACTTTGCTCAATTTGTATATGAGAGCTTATTATCAACCTCATTCTCAGAACTCAAGGAATAAATAGCAGTGACCTCCTACCTCCTCTGCAGCAAGATCTATGGCCATTTATTTGTGTAACCATACAATGGGAAAAGGGAAGTACTAAATTTTTAGAGAACTCTTGGATACAGAATCTCGGTTGACACTGATATTTGGGGGCCTAGAGTGTTGTCATGGTCCTCATGTTAGAGTAAGGATGTCTATGATCAAACAATAAGTAGAGCTCAGATCCATTTAAAGGGGTCTACTGGACACATTTGGACTAGTGTATACTAGCTGCTTAGTGAGGCCTTCACCAACTTAGTGAGACCCTGTTTCAACAAATAAACAATAAAAAATAGGATTGGGGATCTAGCCCTGAGGTAGAATGCCCTTGGGTTCAATCCCCAGTACTCTCCTCCCCCACCCCCAAAATGAAGCAATTCTCTGACTGAAGCCACATTTTTGTTATACTTTTCCACCTGCTCTGTTCACTTCCACTTCTCCATTTTGCCTGAGAACTCTTCCCCATAAATCATTCCAACAGAAATTCTGACTTATCCTCTGCTCTCTTCCTTTTATCATTTTCTATCCTCATGTCCATTTTATTTGATTTTTCCCCATAGCTCAAAACTATTTCATATTGTATTTACCATCAATTTAAAATATATTTAAATAGATCATCCCCATTAGATTGTAAATTATTCTGAGTTTTGATACTTTGTATTGTTCATTACCTTAGCCCACAATGAATAGAACCTAAGCAGTAGTAGATTTTAAAAGAAAAAAGTCTAGTCAGTGAACGGTATGAGTAAATAAAAGATTTTATACTTTTAATGGTAATAAATAAATTTAAAATGGTAATTTTTCACTTGTCTTTACATTTTATTGTTATTTAGTAATTTGCTAACTTTTTCTTAAAAGGGTAATTCAGTTGTTCAATTTAACATGTATATTTTTTCTGTTCCTAATTGCATATGCAGATTCAAGGAAGATAAATAAAATATATTGAATTAAATTAAACCCCAAACTGAGAATTTGGGGGTTTATATGAATATAAATTAAGGTTTAATTTTATATTTAGATTATTTTCCCATATTTACAAAATGAGTTATTTTTTGTTTACATTGGTAATCTATATCTTGAACACTATATTCTTGTATGCTACAATTTACCTCTTCTTTGAAATATAACATGTTCTGAATTGCTCCCTACTGCTAAACATTTTATAAATGGAACAGTATAATCTTTAAGTATACCAAGATACAATCAATCCAAAGAATTTCAGTCTATTGCACATTTAAGCTTTAGAAAATCAGTCTAAGGTGGTAGCATGTTTTACAATACTCAGTAAATTATTAAACCTTTGTAATTTTTGGAATTGAATAGATTTTTAAAATTATTATAGTTTTTATAGCAATATTATCTTATATAAAGATCTCCCTTTTTCACTTAAACTAATTGGTTGAATTATTTCATCACATATTTTATAGGAGTCTTTAAAATATAGTGAGATTACTTTAAAATATAGTACATTAAATCAAGTAGATGACATATCCTACTGAAAGAAAGCAGACACATTGTACTTATCTCAAGCTGTCATGCATATTATAAAGCCTAAAGATTTTAAAGCTTAAAACAATATTACTTAGTGGGAGTTAGGAGGCAACAAGGAGAAAAACAAGACAATTTAATGTTTTTTTAAATACTTTTATCGGTGTAGTGTAATTAAACATCATAGTGAGATTCAAAGTAATACAAACGTACAATCACACATCACTTGGTGTATTTCCTCCTTATCCTCACCCACTCCCCTGTCTTCCTCAGCATACATGTTAGTAAGAATGGTAGTGAAACTGGTGAATCCTTGTATGTATATGACCTTATTTGAACTGTTCCCTTCCTTGATCCTTGTTTTTATCCTTCAACCTCCCTCCGCCACTCCCCTTCCATTATTATACTGTTTTCTCTCTTCATTTAACTAGTCCCTTTTGCTTTGTATTCTCTCTAGCTTCCACATATGAAAGAAAAGATATGACCCTTGACTTTCTGAGATTGGCTAATCCCATTTAGCATAGTATCTCTAGTTCCATCCATTTTCCTACACATGACATAATTTTGTTCTCTATGGTTGAGTAAAATTCCATTGTGTGTATATACCACATTTTCATTATCCATTTGCATGTTGTTGAACACTAAGGTTGGTTTCATAATTTGGCTATTATGAATTGTGCTGCTATAAACATGGATATGCATGTATCGCTATAGTATCCTAACTTCAATCCTTTGGAAAGGTACTGAGGATTGATATGGCTGGGTCATATGGTGGTTCTGTTCCTAGTCTTTTGAAGAACCTCCATACTGAGCTTCAAAACTGACTAACTTACAGCCCCATCAACAGTGTATAAGAGTTCTGATTTTCACACATTTATTACCAGCATTTATTACTGTTTGTATTCTTGATGATTGTCATTCTAATTGAAGTTAGATGGAATCTTAGTGTTTTAAAGGTACCATCAAGTACTGAAGTCCAACAGAGGAGGCATTAGGGGAATAGACTTCTCTCTATAACTTTGCTACATATTAAGCTATGCATTCTGGGATATAAGTAATGTCATCTATAAAAGAGTTTGTTTTGGTCCATATTATATGATTGGAATTATAAATTACTATTGTTTTTAATCATCCCACGGTTCCCTATAAACCCATACATGTGCCCATTTGAGCCATAAAGTTATGGTTACCAAACCTCTTAGTGGAAACTGTACATGCTTATGCCCTTGTGTTTAAAGTCAAAGTTATTGGACAAAACTGAGAGTTCTCAAGATACTTTCTGGGTAGAGTTTTCCCATACTCAAAGAGATTCAAACTCAGAGCTAGATTTAGACATTAGAGTGACAGGAAACCATAGTAGACCACAGTGAATGGAGAGGCTCTGTGCTCAATGGCTAAGTGTTACCATCCAAATTTAAGATAACAAAACTGCAGATAAGTATGGGCATCTGAGAGTACAAATGGAGACCAGGCTCTCCAAATTTGCCTGGCAAACTTGTACAACTACAGCCTTGTCGTTGCTTTCTGTGCCATTCTAGCATGAAAGCAAGAGGAGACAGATAGTTACAGATATTTATCAGAGTTGAATGTAGCATAATTACATAGACTAGTTTGCCCAGGATAGTCCTGATCTCCATGTGCTTTTTGATAGCTTTTATCTTTGACAACATATCCCAACTTTGGAGGATAGATGATCACTCTAGCTCTGCATAGCAAATAGAATGGTATGGTTTGTTCCTGCCAAAACTCATGTTGAGGGTTAATTTCCCAATATAATGGGATTAAAGTGGTATGACACTTGCTGAAGATAGATAGTTAGGTCATGGGGGTATCATCCTAGTAAGGGGAGGGATTAATGCCTATCTTAAGGGTGAAGTTAGCTCCCATTAGAGCAGGTTACTGTACAAAAGAAAGTCTGGCCAGGTGTGGTAGCATACACCTGTAATCCCTGTACTTGGGAGGCTGAGACAGAGGGTTGTAGATTCCAGGCCAGCCTCAGAAACTTATCAAGACTCTCAGCAACCTCATGAAACACTGTTTTAAAACAAAAATAAAAAAGGGCTGAAGGTATAGCTCGGAGTTAAATGACCCTGAATTCAATACTCAGTAACACACACACACACACACACACACACACACACACACACACACACACACAAAGTCTGGCTTGCCCTACTCTTTTACTTCCTTTCTTGCCATGTGAGACCTTCCACACATACTACTTAACTCTTACACACCGTTCCACCATGATACCATTGACCCTTGTTAGTGTCATGTGGTTTGGACTTTCCAGTAGAATTATGAACAAAATAAACTTCTTTTCTTTATACATTACTCAGCACCAGATATTGTTATAGTACCACAAATTAAGCTAATACATAGAGCTTAAAGTATCTTTGCCAAGTGATATAAGAATATGGCTACATCGTACTATGTGCCAGTCAATATAAGGAGACACAGAAGCTGAAAGAGGAACTTGGAGAATTTAGATGAATGAAGATGTGCCTATCACTATATAATAATTTACAAGGCATTAGATACCAATGGCAACAGATAAAACAATATGAGCAAATATTACAATCCTAACCACTGATGTCACTGTGGCATGGTTAAATCTCTGGGTGTAAATAGAAACTAAACTAGACTGAAGGTAATAAACCTGAATTGGCAATTTTTTTTCTGAGATTGAGTAAGATTACTTTTTGGCAATTGCTGGAATGGTAGTGTGAGACAAGAAGGTTGGCTATAATAATTAAAAAAAAGACATGTACATTGGGAAATGTGTACTCACTACAAGTGTTTCTACACTATTATCTGAGAAGTTCTAGCAAGTCTAGGTCCTCAAAAACACTTCAGAGGCAAAGGGGTTTCTTGAGTAAGGTTCTGAGCTTACCACTCTTGGTTCAAAGATTTTGTCTCTGTTCCTATTTATTCCAAACATTGTGTGTGTGTGTGTGTGTGTGTGTGTGTGTGTGTGTGTGTGTGTGTGGTGTGGTATTGCTACAGATTGGATTCAGGGAATTCTACCTCTATGGTACACCCTCAGCACTATTTTATTTTTTATTTGGAGACAGGGACTTGCTAAGTTGATGCAAGCCTCACTGAATTGCTGAGGTTGGCTTCTAATCTGAGATCCTCCTGTCTCAGCCTCTTGAGTACTGAGATTATAGGTATGTATCACCATGCCCAGCATATTCCAAACATTTTAATAAAAGAAAAGATTTTGCTACTAAAATAATAATCCTGGGATATTTTTTATTTTTCTTATTGCCCACAAGTGACACAATTTCTACTGTGTCTATTTTCAAATGCATATTCAGAGGCTGATCATTTCTTACTATGCCCATGGATAACCACCCTATTCAAAGCTATTATCATTTCTTACTTCTATTATTGAAGTAACCTCCTAACTGCTCCTCCTTGATATTCTTGCTACCCTATAATCTATTCTCAACAGAGCAGCCTTAATAATGCTTTTAAAAAGATAAGTCAAATCAGACCACTCCTGAGCTCTGGTCTCTTCAATTACATCCCATCACTTTGGCCCTACCCAACTTGCCTCATATAATACCTTATATTACAAGGGCCTATGTAAGCTTTCACCTTCTACCTACTATCTCTTCAATATCATGCCTTTCCAATCTTCTTTTGCTCTCTCTGCTTTATCTGTCCTCAGGGCATCTTTGCTATTTGCACAAGCCTGCTAATCATACTTCCATTTCAGAGCTTTTCCATTACCTGTGCCGTATGATTAGCTTATCCTTTTTCCCATGTGGGTACTCAAAAACACTTTTAATTACTACTAGAGCAAATTATCTTAAGAGCAGTTTCTTGACTTAAGTTCTATAAGAAATTCTTGCATTGAAATACCTGGAATTGAAGCAGATGCTTTCTTAAAATACTATAAAATTTAAGGACATTGTCTTTACTGTGGTACTAAACTGTCAGTTTTCAAAATGTCATTTTTTTTCTCTTGATAGGTGAAATTTTGAAGATTGATGTCAATACCAAACATGTTACAAACAGCATATGTTCAACTACCAATATTTATAGGAAAAAATATATCACTGCTTTCTTGTACTATGTAGCAAATAATTAAAAATGTATTGATGTTAAAATTTACAAAGTTGTAATTTTCACCATAATTAATTCAAAGAACTGTGTCTTGTGTTTATTGTACCAAATTGTCCTCAATACTCTTTATTTATTTAGGTATTGCTTATAACAGTTTTTGAATCATGCCAAAGATGACTATTCAGAAATATTAAGCATCTGTGTTATTTTTAATAATAGATGCTTAAATGTAAACTTGCCACAAGATCTATGCTCCAATGATTAAGTCAGTTTTCTGATGACTGAGATAATTTACTTTTTTCATGGGGTAGGCAGCCACTAACATGGCTCCAGTGATCCTCCTCTTGACATTAACACCCTTATGCAATCCTGTGCTCTTGACTGAGATGGCTTAAATTGACTCTTTTCTGATGAATAGGATATAAAGAGAAACATAGATAATCTGTACTGATATTGGTAATAGTCATTTATAAAGTCCATGGCTGCTGTGTTGAATATTCTCCCTCTCTATTACTTTGCTGCTTCTGTGGGAAGTTAGATTTTGCATCCTGAAGGTAGCTTGTTGAAGGTCCTGCATGACTGAGCTATGAAACAGATCTAAACTCTGACAGCATCTCTGCTTTGTGATGTTGGCCACTGATCTGAAGAACAAGAGCCATGTGAGTGAATCTAGAAGTGGCCCTCTCTCAGTTCATCCTTGAAATTACAGCAACCACCTAGTCCATTTGGGTGATTATAATGAAATACTATAAATTGGGTGGCTTATGAAAAGTGGAAATATATTTCTCACAGTCCTGGAGGCTGGAAGCCCAGGATCAAGGTACCAGCATGGTCAGAACTGGTAAGGGTGCTCCTCCAGGTTGCAGAATGCCCATGTCTTGCTGTAGCTTCACAGGGAAGAGAGCAGAGAGAAGAATCAAGCACCCCATGACTCTTCTGCCTTTTATAAGAACACTAATAGCAGACATGAGGACTATACCGTTATGACTTTATGCAATCCAAGACACCTCACCTCCCAAGGCCATCACATTGAGAGACAGGGTTTCAACATAAAAACGTTTGTTATCTGTAAGCATTCAGTCCAAAACTGCACCCCTGGATGCCAAATTGACTGCAGCCTCATAAGAGATGCTGAGGGGTAAATACCCAGCTAAGACATGCATAGATCTCTAAACCTCAGGACATATGAGATAATAAACGTTATCATATCCATGATTATCCTCTCAGTATACGTTACCTAACTTTACTCATCACTATAAAGTTCTTTCCTCTGTCCTTTAATTCTCTCCTTGCCTTTCTAACTATAATCAGACTTTATAGGAATTCCCATTCCCACCAGTCAGAGAGAAAGAAAAACCATGAACTTGAGAAAAAATGCTACTTTACATTGTGATAAATCTGTTAAGTAGCCAATTTAACATATACAATATGTCTAATATATGATATATGCTAATTTTGTCCTAAAATATTTAGTCTTTTAAAAATGTGATTCTCATAAATTACTTTCCTGACTTTGGTCTGAAGTGATAAAACCAAGACCACCAAGTCAGAGAGACCACTCTAGCCCTGTGGTATAAAGGTCATTTAGAGGAGACTTAGCTCAGATTGAGGCTGCCTCAAAAAGGCAGCAGTAGACCACTGGTCAAAGGCAGTGGCCTTGATCTTCATGACTGCTGGCCTTACTTTCCCAGCTTATACCAATGCCCTTTGAAATAATACATTTTGATCTATGTGGTCCATCCACAAAGCTGCAGTTTTAATTGGTTAAAGTCCATTGAGATCAATCCTCACTCATGGGCCTTGCTATATTATGGCTCTGATACCAGTAACCTCTAGTATCACTGATCTTTTTATTTGTATAAAAGGAGAAATCTTTCAACAATATTTATATAACTAGCAACTCCATGACTCAAAGCAGCAGCCTGCAGCCTCAGCCTTCCTCCAATCTTTCACAGCCTTGGTGTAAGCATGGGAGCTTTGACATTTTCATCTCTACTACTTTTTCATAAGCTTCAAGGTGCATTTTTATATAGATATATGCAAGCAAATATATATGCTCACATACATACACATAAATGTAAGAATTTTCTTCTTTTTTCTATCTGTATGCAGGTTAATAATGAAGTAATAATCAATACAGTACTTAAATTAGTTTTTTCCTATATGTTCAAATATACAAAAGAAGAACCTTAACTATAGGCTAAAATAAATCAGTTTTGGCCAGGCATGATGGCACATGCCTGTAGTCTCAATACTTGAGAGACAGAGACAGAAGTATCACGAGTTCGAGGACAACCTCAGCAACTTATCCAGACCCTTAGCAACTTAGCAAGACCATGTTTCAAAATAAAAAAAATAAAAATGACTGAGGTAGAATGCCCCTGAGTTCAATCACAAGTGCCAAAAAGCAAATAAGTGAATAAATAAATAAATTCTGTTTTGTGTCCCTTGAAAATTAGCAATAGAAACACACACACACACACACACACACACACACACATATACATATATACATATATATATACATACATATATACATTTTTCTCCTTACAGAACTTTTGATAACAAAATTTTTGTTTGTTCAGATATTTTCATAAGCAAATCATCTTTAGAATTCTCTAGCAAAAGTGTATTTTTTTGATTATTACTTTGCTAGGTATTGATATATTGTAGATTAGTAATTCTCAGCTCCTGAATATTTTGAAAATGCCAAGTTAAGCAAGGTGAAATAAGTTTTGTCACCATGGGAAACACCAAATTTTAGTATGCATATATCAAATGAGTATACATATGTTGAAATTAAAATAAGTATATAAAATTAAGTTATGAATATGCAATGAGAATGATAGTACACAGTGTTACCCAAAAAATCCGGTAAGAAATTCTTTTTTTTTCAGATAATAAATCATATTTGGGGAAAGAAAAATAGAAAGGAAGAAAGGAATAAAAAATTGAGGGTACATGTATTATTTTTCCAATTGGATGAAAAGGAATGAAAAATAAGGTAATTCTCTGACTGGAATTTACCCAATATGTTTTGTACTTTTACATATATTATATCTATCACATTGCATAAATGTAGCTATTAATGAGAGGGAGGGAAGAAGAGACGGGGGATAGAAAGATATGGTTGGATGAAACATTTAGGAGAATGAGACAACCATATCAGAGAGATATTTAAGGCCAAAGTAGATACCTGATGACAGACATCTGACCTTAACAATGAGAGGTCAGATTTGAGTGAGGCACCTCAATGAGCTTTTATTTATCAATAATCTGAAGATGGGAGCAGATTTTAATTAGACACTTTGTATAGCAGAGTGACAGTTACATCTTACAAGAATGAGAAATGGTTTATTATAATACTTTCTTACAAGAGCCGGACATGGTGGCGCACGCTTGTAATCCCAGCATTCGGGAGGCTGAGACTGGAGGATCCGGGTTCGCAGCCAGCCTCAGCTACCTAGTGAGGCACTCCGCAACTTAGTGAGACCTGGTTTCAAAATAAAGAATAAAAAATAGGGCTGGGGGGTATAGCTCGGAGGTAGAATGCCCCTGAGTTCAATCCCCAGTACCGCAAAAAACAAAAACAAAAACAAAAACAAACAAACAAAAACTTTCTTACATAACAAAACGTTTAAGATTTCATTTTTTCTTTTTTTTAGGATTCTTTCTAGTCTTTTTAAAAAACTATTATTATTGGCACATTATAATCATACATCTTTGTTAGGTACAAGTTGGTAAAGGCATACATGCACACATCTCTCATTTAACCCTTCCCCAATTTCTGCCCCATTCCGCCTCCCTTTCCTTCTCAAGTTCAGTTTAGTGATTGATTTTGATATGTTTGTGAAAATGTATCATGTGCATTAGGGTGTTCCCCCACCCCATTCACCTTCAGTTAAGTTACCTTCTTTGCTCATCTAAGGTTTCTCCTTCTTTCGTCTAGAGTCCCTCTTATGACCCACTTTCTCCATAGCTTCCTTATATTAGGGAGAACATATGATTTTTACTTTTTGTGACTGACTAATCTTACTTAACATAATGTTTTCTCATTCATCTATTCCCTGAAAATGACATAGTTTTGTTCTTTGTGGCTGAGAAAATTCCATTGTGTGCATATCCCATAGTTTTGTAATCCATTCATCTGTTGATAGACATCTTAATTGGTTCCATAATTTGGCAATTGTGAATTGTGCGACTATAAACAGATACACATGCATTGGTCTGATTTGGTTTACATTCTTTTGAGGAGATATCCAGAAGAGGTATTCCTGGATCATATGGTAGATTCATTCCCATTCGTCTGAGGATTCGCCACAGTTTTCCAAAGTGGTTGCACTGATCTGCAATTCCACCAACAATGTATTAGAGTTACCACTTCTCCACACCCTAGCCAGCAGTTGTTGTTGTTTGTATTTTTGATGATTGTCATTCTGATTGGGGTTAGGTGAAATCTCAAGGTAGTTTTGATTTGTATCTCTCTGATTGCTAATGATGTTGAACATTTCCTCACACATTTATTGGCCATTTGTAATTCTTCATTCATGAAGTGTCTATTTAGATCATTTGCCCATTTTTTGATTGGGTTATTTATTTTCTTAGCTGTGAATTTCTTGAGTTCTTTGTATATTCTAGATATTAGTCCTCTATTAGAAGATTAGCTGGCAAAAATTTTCTCCCACTCTGTGGGCTCTCTGTTGAGGTTCTTGATAGTTTCCTTTGCTGCACAGAAACTCTTCAGTTTAATGCAATTCTGTGTATTGATCGATCTTCCTTTGAGTTGTTTGTGCCTTTGGGGTCTTGTTGAGAAAAAAAATTTTTTTTTCGGTATTGAGGATGGAACCCAGGGGCATTCTAACTCTGAGAGCTACACCCCCAATCCTACTTTTTATTCATTTTTTGAAACAGGGTCTCATTAAGTTGTGGAGGGCTTCACTAAGTAGCTGAAGCTGGCCGAGAACCTGGATCCTCCAGTCTCAGCCTCCCGAGTACTGGGATTACAAACGTGTGCCACCATGCCTGGCTTGAGAAAGTTTTTACCTGTGCCTATATGTTGAAGTGTTGGGTCTATACCCTCTTCAAGTAGCTGCAAGGTCTCTGGCCTGATTTCTGAGTCTTTCATCCATTTTGAATTGACTCTTGTGCAGGGTGAGAAGGTGGGGTTTATTTCCATTTTCCTGTATATAGTTATCCAGTTTTGCCAACACCATTTGTTGAAGAAAATTGTTAACTAACTGGTTAACTATATGGAGGAAAGTTGAAGCAGCCTTGCACCCCTGGGATGATCCTGACTTAGTCATGGTGCATAATTTTCTTGATGTGGTTTTGAATGCGCATTGCTAGTATTTTGTTTATCAGTTTTGTGTCTAGGTACCACTTCCATTGGCCAAGTTCATCTCTTCTTTTATAATTTTATTGGTGCACTATAATTATACATTATATTGAGGTAAAGACTGATAGGAATATACATGCATGCAATGCTTGTTTCATTTCCCTCCATATCCCAAGTCCCTCCCTCCCTTTCCCTATACATATCATTGAATTTGGTATTGGAAATTTCATACCCATATATAGGATTATTTAAACTGTTATCTTCTTTATGACTCTATTCCCCCTCTTACTTTTCCTAACCCCTCTCCATTGCTCCATTGGAGTCTCTGCTACTTTATCTGAGGTCTCTTTTGTTTCCCAATTTCTATCTAGCTTCCATGTATGAGAAAAAACAACACATCTTTTTTAAAATTATTATTTTCCACCTTTCTCACTTCCTTCAATTATTATTTCTTCTTCTTCTTCTTCTTCTTCTTCTTCTTCTTCTTCTTCTTCTTCTGTACTGGAGATTGAATCTAGGGCATTCTACCTCTACACTATACCCCAGCTCCAACTTTTTCAAATTTTGAAATAGGGTCTCATTAAGTTGCTGAGAATCTCCCTAAATTGCAGTGGTGGATCTCAAACCTGTGATCCTCCTATCTCAGCGTCCCAAGTACTGGGATTATAGGTATGTGCCACCATGCCCAGCTTCACTTCCTTTCACTTATAACTTGTGCAACTATCCCTATGTCTCTTGCATGTAGCTTTATTCTCTATATTTCATTTTGTAACTTACCACAAATTGTTTTTTTTTCTAAAATGCAAATCTGCAGTAACCATGCTAACTACAAGGTAAAATCTAAACATTCACATTGAATATATATGTTTTTATACTTCAGCTGCCTCATGACTTTATGTTTTAATACTTGCTCTCCCACTACCTAAAATCCTCTACCATTTTCATAGTTTCTTAGATGCTCTTTAAAAAGCCAAGTTTTCTAGAAACATAATGAAATAAAAACTTTTTATATTATACATTTTACCTTTTTAACATGCTTGTTTTTAATAGAAACTCTTGTTTAAATTCTTGAAGGCATTTCCATGTTATTTCATGTTCTTTGAAAGAATTTTTAAATATCCTCAATAAATTTAAATTATAAATAGCTCTCTCATATTTCTAGGAAATAAAAGGAAAATATTAACAAGATACCTAAAAGATATGGGAGAATTTGAAATCAGGAAGACTTGAAGTGCTTAATGAAGATTATGATGTGAAATACCAAGTTAAGTGGTTCTTAATAATAATTATAACAAATACAGTGTTTTTGCAATTGACATTTTATTGTGCTATAAATCTTGCAAACACTATCCTGCATAAATATTTCAGTATGCCTTTAAACCATTTGCTGAAAGAACTTGTATTTAAACTATTTTCTAAGAGAGATTTACAAGTTTAAACTTACACAAAGCAGGTACACTAATCAATCAGAAAAACTAAGAACAAAAACCAGTCAAACAGAAGGCAATGATTTTTTATATTGGTAGCAACTCCTCCTGTCACTTAATTTTCCTATTCAGTTACCAAGGCATATATCCATTTTTCTTGAGCTGATCAAAATATACATGCACACAGTTTTCTTGAAATAATTAATCAAGAAGAGGAGTGGTGGTCAATGCCTGACGGCACTACAGAATTTCTACATCATATTAAGTGGGTGATAATCCTTGGTTACATCAATGGCCACCATTATGATTTCCTGGTGAAGACAAGATCATTATTTCAAATATCCTTGCTTAGTTTGTCTTCTCTAAAATGGAACATCCTTCAGGGCTATATTTCCACATGCTTTTCCTCAAAATTATAGTAAAAGAACAGGTGAAATTCTACATTTATTAAAACCTTTGAGTTCCTCTTGCTGGAGCCTCCATATTCCAGGAATTCACCAAAGTGACTAACACAAAGGAACAGAAGAGAGGCCCTTGCCCCATGTTCTCTAAGCAGTGTAGAAAACCTGGAATTGTTCCTTTGACTACATAGATGTGGATATATAAGAAAATTAGCATTCTAGCAATACTATGGGCACTCTTCCAAAAAGAAATATCCCACAAATGATACCATGACACAATTGGGAGAGTGCAGAGTGTTACCCAGCATGCTGTTGGCAATATTGCAAACAAAAAAGTTGAAGGCAAGTTTCTTTTAGTTTTCTTTTTTTTCATACTGGGAATTGAACCCAGGAGATATTCTATCTCTGAGCTAGATCACTGGACCTATTTTATATTTTATTTTAAGATAGGGTCTCACTATGTTGCTGATGCCCTTGCTAAGTTGCTGAGGCTGGCCTCAAACCTGAAATCCTCCTACCTCAACTTCCCAAGTACTGTAATCACAAGTATATGCCACTACACCTAAGTAGAAGGCAAGTTTCTTGCTAGGACAATTAATATAAGTATTACAAATATTTAGCACTGTATGAGATAAGATCCTTAAAATGTATGAAGAAAAATAATCTGAAAAAGAAGGAAGCTAAAGATTAAAGAACTAGATTCACCTGAAGAAAGCCAGTAGAAAGGAGCCTGGGATGCTGAAACCTACTCTGTATGAATTCATGGCTTAATAGGTACAAAAGGTAAAATACTTCTCCATTATTACCAATTATTAAGTCAGTCCTATGGTTTTACTCTTAATTGAAGTATGGTGTACTCTGAAAGGGGTATTTAAAGAAAATGTTGTGTTCTAATTCATTGGGTAATGTCTTTAGTATTAAAATGTATTATAGTAGTGGTATTAAATTTTTAATAAAGTGGTTTTCTTGCTGAATTTAAAAAAAAAACGAGCTAATTTCTGGCCTACATAGAAGGGTATGATTCAAACATTTAGCTTTATTTTAAACAAGACACCAGCAGGATGTTGCATGGGGCAGATATAATTTTCTTCAAATAATTTTGCTCTCTTGTTTTTATAGAGCGCTCTTTGTCTTACCTGTTTATTTCTCTTTAACATGCTTTTTTCTTTTAAATTAATATCCATTTTCTCCACTAATCACCACTGATAATATTTTTTTAAGATCAACTTCACTACTATTATTTACCTAGTCTTGGAGGTAAGAAAAAATGTGATAAGGAAACATAATTAGAGAGATTAAATAGATCAACTGGAGAACAAGGGTCAGGGTCAAAGAGGCAAGAGGTGTAATGGAGACAAAATTGTAGAGATAGAGCTAAATGGTTTTCTCCTTGAAGGAAGTAAAATTCAACTCACCAATTAATAACTTATTGTTCCATCTACCTCCTATACATTTCTAGGTGGATGCCAGGTTAGCTCTTTCACATAAATTAGAGCTCAGATAATGTATTACATCTTTCTAGAGACTTCTTTTAATATCCCAAGATAAAACACTGCTCTCTTTCTGTCTGTCTCCCATGTACTGGCATCACAAGTGTGCGCCAGTATTCCTGTCTAAGAAACATCACTTGCCTAGATGGAAACAGCATGGACTAAGACATAGGGATAATAATTAACCCTAAATGCTATTAAGTGCTTTGTTTACAGCACTCAAATCTAATTTCTTTCATGTAACTGCCACTTGAAATTACCCTTCTGAATGAATGAATGAGTTGATTAATTAATTTACTTATTTGTACTGGGGATTGAGACCAATCTCTCCAAGTTTTTGAGGGTCTCACTAAGTTGCTAAGGTTGGCTTTGAACGTGTCATCCTCCTGTCTCAGGCTCCCAAGTATTGAGATTACAGGCATACAGCCCCATGCCTGACTTCCACCTGAATTTTTTATAAATAAACATGCAGCCAAACTTTTAACACCATGACTTCCTGGAAGAACTGGAATTGAAGGCATCACTTGTCTTTGTGCTGAAATGTGGCACTCAGCATATGTCCAGTGAAGTACTGTCTTTCTGACAGGACAGATGAGGCAGGTACATTGCAAGCAGCAATTGTAGACAGTGTGGGCTGTGGTTTTCATAGCAGAGATTTGTCAGGAGAGGCTGGATTTCATTTGAGAAACCTTAAGCACGTTTTTATAAGGACGTCTACGTGGCCTGGAATATGTGTTTCTCAGTAGTGCCCTAGGCCAGCATAAACACATTGCCTTCTCTCACCTTTTGATTCAGAAGGAAACCGTCAATTCATCACTGTCTCCATATGGTAAAAACTCTGCCTAGGAATCATTTTATTCCACTGGGTATTAAAATAGTGAAAGGAAAGCAGCTGTGTATTAAATTTTAATATTGGGAAAGGAGAAGTGGCACATTTTTTCTTTGACTACTTTGACACTGCCTTGTGTGTTCATGACCCTGTATGTGTGTTAGTGTGTGTGTGTGTGCTCATATGATTTTTCTTCTTTTCTTTTATTGCCATATCGACAAGAACCTGGACCCTTTCAGATTGCACAGTGTTGAAGCAGGAGGCAATTCATTTTGAAACAGCTGATGTGAAGGACAATTGACAACCAGAAATCACCAGTAGAAAAGAAAAAAGGAATACATATAATAAATTAATAGAGATCTGAGCACTATTAACATGAAAAATTAAGGCATACTTATGACAAGCAGATTGACTTACTAAATAATAAGACAAATGTAAATTGGAGTTATCATTTTCTTAATTTCTATTAAGGCCATATCTTCAACCAAAGAATATATAGCTGCCATATAGAAGCTGAGGACATTATTTATACTCAGAATAAAAAATTTTACCTTTGGAAGTTAAAAATGACACTATTCATGGCCATCAATGGGCTTCTTATGAAATTCTATAAAATTTAAAAATGATAAAAATCCTATAAAATTCTACAAAGTATGATGATATAACAAATATTGGGTTAATAGTTTTATTAAAATCTTTTACCAATGTGTGTATAATCTTATGTATGCTTAAGTATATGGAATTTATTGCATATTTCCATAAATGAAGTAAAAAAATCTAAATGCAGCTGCCATCTAACATGAAGTTTATCTTTTATTATGCAGATTGAATGACTTATTAGGAAAATATTTTAAGATATCAACTTTCAGTAATATTACAGACATTTTGATGATATTTTCTTTTTTTTTTTTGCGGTACTGGGGATTGAACTCAAGGGCATTCTACATCCGAGCTACACCCCCAGCCCTATTTTTTATTCTTTATTTTGAAACCGAGTCTCACTAAGTTGCGGAGTGCCTCATTAGGTAGCTGAGACTGACCGCGAACGTGGATCCTCCGGTCTCAGCCTCCCGAATGCTGGGATTACAAGCGTGCACCACCACGCCCGGCTTTATTGATGATATTTTCTTATAAAAGACAACATTGTAGAAAATGATAACTTGAGCAATGATATTTTGTGCTAATTCTTGCCTCTGTCCTTTAAATATAAATAATAAATCAGGGTAAAACAGTTAGCCAAATTAACATTTGGTTTAATGAGATAAAAACTTGGAAAGATGTGAACATTATATCCAGAATATATCTTATTTGGGGTAATTTGTTAAATTACGGAATGACTACTTCATTATGAAATTTTAAAAAATTCATTCATTCACATTTAAAATATTATATAATTATTTCAATCTTATAAAAATGATAAAATATAGGAAATATCAGAAATATTTCTTGTATTCAGATAGAAACACCACATATCTTCCAAATTGTCACACACACACACACACACACACACACACACACACACACACACACACAAGACTTACAGGATAACCAGGCATGGTGGTGCACACCTTTGATTCCAGTACTTGGAATGATGAGGTGAGATAGGAAGATCTCAGGTCAAGGCTAGCCTTAGCAACTTAGTGAGATCTTCAGCAATTGAGCAAAATCCTGTTTCAAAATAAAAAGTAAAAGGAGCAGAGTGTGTAGAGGTAGAATGTCCCTGTTTTCAAGTCCCAGTACCCCCCCAAATAAATAAATAAATAAAAGATTTGCAGGGTGAAGTGCAGAACTATACTTAATTGTCTTTTTGTTTATCCATTTATTAAATCCTTTATTCACTTACCATTTCATTGCGCTTTTTAACAGATCATTTGGTTAGCTAATTGTATTAATTAGTTTATTTAGTCTGTTATATTCTAACTGTTTCAGTTGGATTTGGTCCAAATTTTTCCATGATTTACTTTATAATAGAGATCACATAGAAGAAAATGTGTTGTAATGCAAGGATACAAGGGTAGTTACTAGTTTGCATTCATCTACATTGTAAAATGAATAGCATTTGTCATTTGGGATTCCAGTTTTACATTCTGAATGCTTTCTCTTTTGTCCATATTTTCTTTATTTAATGAAAAATCTCAAACCTATGTGTTTTGT
Organism: Graphiurus murinus; assembly: GCA_004027655.1. Lineage (NCBI taxonomy): Eukaryota > Metazoa > Chordata > Mammalia > Rodentia > Gliridae > Graphiurus > Graphiurus murinus. Next base: position 7,685 of record PVLC010019205.1, on the reverse strand, counting down.
TGCTCTTTTGTCACTTTATATAAGGCAAGTGTTCAGCTCATGAAATTGCTATAATTTTGGATCGTAACATCTTTATTAAGAGAAAAGTCTAGTTTTTAGCACCTAGTGGGTATAGAATTTGAGGAGCTGTGGTGTGATATAGGTGGAGTATCTATTTCACAGAAGAAAACTTATACATAAAACCAGTATTTATTGAATGGTGTTATTACATGTCTGTTATTATGTAAATCATTTGATGCATTTTATTTATTTATTGATCAAAAAATCCCATGGATTGAAAATTGCAGCCCTATTATGTTTATTATTAATTTTTAAGATTTGGCTAATGAGACTAAATTTGGCTAATGAGACTAAATTTGGCTAAATAGACAGTTTCTATGTGAGATGACTGCAAAATATCTGACTACATATTATTATAATAAATCCAGTTTCCACTCACTCAGTTTTTTACTGTAATGGTACACATTATGTGTATAGTTGTAATATGATCTTCACTTTGCCATTACAAAAATTGGTATTTAGGGAATTGGCACAGAAATTTTGATATGCTGTTGTCATAAGTAATAAACTGTCCTTCATCTCTGACCCAGGAGTCTCATGTCTTCTACCAGCATCCATGAAAACTGTGAAATGCAAACTTCTGTGATTCCAAGAAAAGTGAATTCTTAGACCATTTATTGTTCTTGGCAATGATTTAATTGGTGGTACATAAAGTAATGGTATATGAAATAAAGCTATATTTTAGTGGTACATATGGCTTGTTAGACTCAATGGCATATGGTATCAAATATATATATATCTGCATTTTTAAGGCATAGAATCAATTGCATGCATATTTTTTAAAGATATTATCAAACTCTCAAGTTCCTATAGCATGGAGCTAAACAGAACATGGTGTATGATCTGAATATATCCACTTAAAATTAAAGCTAGAGAAGCTTAATTTTGCTTTTAATTCTAATATCTATTAATTTTTATTAGAGTTCTGTTTTGGAAAGCATTTGATACTAACCAACATAATGAATTCATAATTTTATTCTCATTTTCTATTCTCACCACATAAAATGTCCTGAGAAACCTCCTTGGAGGAGATTTGTTTGGCCAGGCTAGCTTCAGAAAATTTAGGCTATAATTCCATTTTATTTTTCTTAATTTAATGAAATCATAAAGCTTTTTGGTTTTTAACTTTAGAGAAGGAAAAAACTCTGAAGTGGGCAAGACATTTCTGCCTTATAGTTAAATATTATCTCCTTATAGAAAAGCAACATAGAGAAACAAAGCATAATTATAAGATTTTGTGGTAGAATACACTTAGACTAAGTAATACTATTTTGTTGTATATAAGCATTTGACTAAAAAAACAAAACACCTTTCTTCAGCATGGGCTGTAGCCCAGTGTATCATTTGTCTCATTGGTTAAGTCTATCTTGATGGGTTTATTCTTCAAGAAAATTGCTATAGTTTGGATATAAAGAAATATTCTGCCTTTTGAAATTTGAGATATAGGTTGAAGATTTCTGAACAAAGGCCACACACTTCCTGTGAGCATTGCTACGAACAGGAACTTGAAGATGGCCAAAGGTGCTAGCTGTCTCCAGGCTTATGCAGAGATTATGCAGAAAAGGCCAAAATTCTGAGAGATAGCCATGTGGAGCAATTAAATCTATAAAATCACCAGACTCTAATTCTGCTACTCTGTGCTCAGCAGATAACTTTTTTTTTTTTTGCGGTACTGGGGATTGAACTCAGAGGTTCTACCTTCGAGCTACACCCCCAGCCCTATTTTTTTATTCTTTATTTTGAAACCGAGTCTCACTAAGTTGTGGAGTGCCTCACTAAGTAGCTGAGGCTGGCCGCGAACCCGGATCCTCAGGTCTCAGCCTCCCAAATGCTGGGATTACAAGCATGCGCCACCACGCCCGGCAGCAGATAACTTTTCTGAGTTCACATTTTGTTCCTTTTTTTTTTGTTGTTGTTGTTTTGTTTGTTTGCCTTCTTTCCGGAGTAGGTGTTGAATGTGCTGGTGGGATGGCCTTGGTCTGAGCAGAGCACTGCCTGGACCATCACTGTTTCTTATCACAGCTCTTCTCATTAGTTTTCAGTCTAATTTAATTGTTCCCAGCTGAGAGGAGAAAAATCAGCTTTCTTAATTAATGTATAATCACTGATCTTTCTTTTTTCTGACACAAGGTATAGAATTCTTTTAATATTAGAGATTACAATAGACTTTCGTTTTTCTATCAGAGGTCCTAATGAGGTACAGGGAAAGAACATTCAATGAAAATGAAAGAGAACCAGTCTGGGATATAACAAAATTCTACCTGCCACAAAGAATACCGCATTGTGTTTCTACATCTGTAACTAGCTACTATACTTTCTTATTATTTATAGTCATTTAATCACTATTTCTTTGAATAAACTATGGCCTCCAGCATTAATTATTCTGTTTTATGTAATTCCTGTTAGTTCTTATAAATTTTATCACACACCTTACTTTTTTTTTTTTTTTTTTTGCAGAACTGGGGATTGAACTCAGGGGCATTCTACCTTCGAGCTATTTTTTATTCTTTATTTTGAATCAGGGTCTCACTAAGTTGCGGAGTGCCTCACTAGGTAGCCGAGGCTGGCCGTGAACCCAGATCCTCCAGTTTCAGCCTCCCAAATGCTGGGATTACAAGCGTGTGCCACCACGCCCGCTTCACACACCTTTACTTTTAATAAAATAATTATTACATGAATTTCATAGTAGTCAATCAGAATTATTGAAATTCATAGTTTTTAGACCATCACTCTTAATGGACTTATTATCTGAGTTTTTTCCTCTTTTATACTTTAATATTTGCTCTTATTGCTTACCATAGAAGCACTTACATGTAAAAAATAATTTTCCCACTCATTTCATGGCACCTGTATTTTTCAGTCAGGAATAATTCTCCTTTATAATCATAAGAATGTCTCCAAAAATAGTATTGTACTATTTTCTTTCTTTTTTTTTTTTTGCGGTACTGGGAATAGAACCTGGGGGCATTCTACCTCTGAGCTACAGCCCCAGCCCTATTTTTTTATTCTTTATTTTTGAAACAGGATCTCACTAAGTTGCGGAGAGCCTCACTAAGCAGCTGAGGCTGGCCGCGAACCCGAATCCTCCAGTCTTAGCCTCCCAAATGCTGGGATTACAAGGGTGCACCACCACGCCCGGCTACTATTTCCTTTTAAAGAGACTTTGAAACATAATACTTTCATAGTCACATATAATTTCTTGAAGTCTTTTCATAAAAATTAAAATTAGTTTTTTATCTCACTTACTTGATGCTATTTTCTGCATTTATATCACATATGCTAATTTTTTCAGAAATTTTATTTTTAAAATTTAAATAGTCATAAGATTCAATGTAGCTTCCAAGCCATTGATTGAGCTATTGTAAATAACAACATATTCTCCAACTGTGACCCTCTGTGTTACTTTCAAAGTAACATCATTTCAGTCATTTGATTATGAAGCAAGATAGAGCTAAAACTTGGAATTTGGGTGTGACAATGAATCCAGCGTTCCAACAGAATATGTTAAATATTGCAAATATTGGAAATCTGTATACAGGGCATGTAATATTCTAGCAGATTTAGAAGAATGACACTTCCTGTGAGCATTGCTACGAACAGACACTTGAAGATGGCCAAAGGTGCTAGCTGTCTCCAGGCTTATGCAGAAAGTCTGCAGAAAAGACCAATATTCTGAGAGACAGCCATGTGGAGAGATTAAACCTACAAAATGACCAGACTTCAATTCTGCTACTCTGTGCTCAGCAGATAACTTTGTTCTAGATCTAAGAAGCTGTCAATATTACTATTTAACATCACTTGTAAATCACTACCAGTGTAATAAGATTATATATAATGAGTCTATATAATGAGTAGTAAAATATACAATATATAATGAGTAGTAAAATTGTGGGGAGATGTCATTATTTGTAATACAATAGCTATTATGAATTTATATATCAGCCAAATGTCTCCAAAAACAATGACTTAGGTTAAATGGGAGTTTTATTATTATTATTATTATTATTATTAGTAGTAGTAGTAGTAGTAGTAGTAGTAGTATCATTATTCATAAAATAATATTAGTGGAAGGAAGCTCAGTCCTGGTATGAGTTTCCATCAGGTAGAGGGAGGACCCTTTTTAGTTTTGTTCCATCTTTCTTAGAATATGATTTCATATTTTTAAACTAACTACTGGGTCCCAATTACTATTACCTATTCTAGGTGATAAGGGACAGGACAAAGGTAACAGTAATAACAATTTTAATAAAATGAAGCTTAATGTGATGGCATATGCCTGTAATCCAAGTACTTGAGAGACTGACACAGGAGGATCATAGATTCAACAAGAATAGCCTCAGCAAGTAGCAAGACTCTCAACAACCAAGTGAGAATGTTTTAAAATGAAAAAAAAAAAAAAAAAGAAGAAGGGCTGGGGGTATATCTCAGAGGTAGAATGCCCTTGGGTTCAATGCCCAGAACCAAAAAAAAGAAAGAAAAACAAAAAAAAAAAGGAGAAGAAAGGGGTCACAGCTAGATATATATGTCCTGCTGTCCTGCTAGAAAATCTACCTAAGAGCTCTAAGAATTTCCACTTATAAGCAGTTTGGCTCATGAGCATCTTGACTCTGCAAATGAGGCTGAGAGATAGTTTTTAAAGTTGTTTTGATATGTCAAATAAAATCATGAATCTGTTAGTAAGGAAGAGGAGAAGGACTGTTAGGTAAGGCAAAGTAGCCTCTGCCAAAATTATATGTTAGAAAACCCAAGAAAATCAACTAAACCTTCTTGGATATAATGAGAATATTTGCACAAAAATTTAAATGATGATTATATACTAGCTATACTTAAAAGTTGTGTTGTGGAAACAATACTGAGCACTACAAAAGACAAACCATAATTACTTAAAAATAGTTACTTTCTTCTAAAAAGAAATGTATGATGCTTATTAGAGTTTGTTCACACTACTGAGTAATGTAAGGTGAGATTATAACATTTGGAGACTCCCATCGTATTATTGAATAAAAATACAATGTTTAATAGAATATTTTAAAAATAAATTCATTTACTGATTTGATATAAAGATAATGAAATGTCAATTTTTTTTACCTCTTCAATTTGATTTTTGAAATTTTCTTGACAAATAATGACAGAATATTAAGATGTTTTGAAAGTGTGGCAAGAATAGATTTCCTCTATCAGATAAAAACATGTTGTAATAACAAAATAATACAAAGTATCATAGTACTGAGTAAGATTTAGAAGCTGGATCAATACAAAACAAATAGAAAATAAAAACAAATGTATATGTCAGAGCTTTTCAGAAAAGCAGATACAATAGATATATCTACAATATGATTGATTATATGGTAGTGATTAGCATGATTATGAACCCTGGGAAGCCACATGAGCTGCTGTCTGCAAGTTGGATTCTCAGGGAAGCTGATCATGTTCTTCAAAAATCACAGTTACATAAAGTTAACGAAATACATGCTGTACTTCTGTAATAATTTCATAACTACCTTTTGTTGCTCCTGTGGTGAGCTCGTGTTAGGAAGATCTGCCAAAAATGCTGTGTGATGCTAATCTCTGTATAAGTAATTCATCTTCCCAATAAATTGCGTAAAAAGTGACTGTTCTCTCACGGTCCTCAAGTAATTTTCACTGTTATTAATACATATAATAAACAATCTATGTATTAGTCAAATATATAGGTTACCCTAAGGCATCCAGGCTATTAGTTAATTAATGGGTGAATCAATAATTACATGTGAATTGCTGACTGATCAGGTGTCTGTGTACACACTTGAGCCACCTGCATCGTTCAAGGGTCAACTCTATAATAGTGGTCCCACAAGGTTCTGTCACCCAGTAACTTTGTGGCCACCTCAGTTAGTGTAAGTATACTCTGTGACATTTGCACAATAATGAAATCACCTAAGGACTCATTCCTTAGAATATATTCACCTCTTTAGGCAACTGATGGCTATGTAAGCAGTCATCACTGGACTTTGCAAAAAAGCTTTAGTTTCCATTTATATAGGACTTAGAGTTGGCAGGGCAGGTTCCACACTATTTTGATAGATTTTTTTCCAAAAGGAACATATTGATAATATAGGCATAATCTAATAACTGAGCTATATTAAATCATGAATTAAACCCTAATGTCTGACAGATCAACCCAGTAGCATTTGTCCTGATATACATAAAAAGTACAACATATACAAACTTACTCATCTACTTTCCAACTAGTAAGCTTGGTTACTATGGTCTTCCTAACAATGTATTTCAGTTTAACACACTTAGGTGGGTATGGAAATGCATTCCTATAATCCCAGTATTTGGAGACTGAGGCATGAGGATTGCTGGTTCAAGGACAGCCTCAGCAAATGATGAGTCTCTCATCAACCTAGTGAGGCCCTGTTTCAAAATAAAAATAAAAAATAGGGCTGGGGTATAGATCAGAGGTAGAATTCCCCTGTGTCCAATCCCCAGTACCATCCCACACAACAAAATAATAATCATAAAATAATAGAAATATACTTTAACATTTTGCTGTCATCTAAGAGTTTTCTATAGTTCTCATGTTTTTATTATTCTTAATGAGCTTGCTGTATATATATTTTATTTCAACAATTATATAAAATGTCTTCTAGCTATTTAGAAACCATTGCATTTTAGAAAAGAAACCTCCTTTAAATCAAGTTGAATATGCATGGATCTTTAAAAGGTCTGATCTTACTTAAATATTACCTTAACAGAGCAATTGATCTCAAGGAGGATCAATTATGATTAAAATCTCTAGTCTGAAAAGAAGTCTTATCTTTGAAAATGAACATGAGATGATTCCTTTGAATTCTAATAATACATATGCCATTAGAGAAATGAAATATCTGCTCTGTGATACAGAGCTGATACAGAAATGCATATAAGAGAATTGATTCTGTGATAATTAGTTTCTTACTCTTTAACTTCATTATTATTATGCATGAAATAAATAGACCTTATATCACAGAGATAGTTCTTTTTTCTAAATTCTATGAACCATTTTAAAGCAATAACTGCTTTTATTCTCAGGAAGAAAATTTAATAAGATTTTTTCTTGGCTCAAACAAATAATTGGTTTGTTTTTATTTAAGCTTAATTTAAGACCTAAATTTTATCACTTTGCTATATACACTATCATTGAATATATTAGGGAATGAACTACTCCTTTCAGATGAGGAAATTACTTATTAATATCATTATTTAATCTAAAGTTTGTCTTCTCTATTATCAAAATAGTGTCAAAAAATCGTATTTTCTCTATGATCTTACCTGATGAAAGTAAAGCTGAACCATGTCCATACAAGCCAGTATATTTAAATAGCAAATAGTGAAAACTTTATCTCCTTCCATAGTTCTAGCTTAAACAATTTTTAGATAAATATTTTAAATTTAATACATATTTCTTTTTTTTTTTTTAATTTTTTAATTTTTATTGTAGTAATTCGTGCAATATAGCGTACATCTTTGTTAAGTACAAATTGTTAACAACATATTTGCACACAATTCTCATTTGACCCCTTCCCCGATTCCCTCCCCATTCCCGTTCCCTCCCCCTCCCTCCCCCTAAGGTTCACTTCAGTGAGTGACCTTGTTATGAT
>PVLC010019204.1:0-30928 GCA_004027655.1 Graphiurus murinus | reverse complement strand
TCCTGGGAGCCTATAGAAGATCTAAGAGTATTATTCAAGAAAGCAAAAATACTGAGTCAGGATAAGTTGGTTTTTTCTTTTTGTTCCTCTCTGCTTATTGTGATAACCACACTATGCCTATCTGCCTCTTAATTTTTATATCATTTTACCAGGGAGAAACTAATACTTTCCTGGACTAGGGCACAACAATATGCCAAAGATATTAATAGAGATGCCTGCTGGATTTGTGGTCTGTTACCCATGTCTAGCTCATCAGGGCTGCCCTGGTGGGTATCCCCACTACAAGGGGAATGATTGGTAACAACTCCAAAAACTCATTAATAGAAAACAAGATAAAAGCACCTTCTTAAAGCTTGCTACGAGAGCTAATGTTTCCCAGTGGCCTATAAATGACACCCACTATGGGAAAACTCAATCAAAAGGCAGCTCTCTGTTGGGAACAGAGAAATCATTTGCTTGATTTCTTGAGTAATTCCACTCATAAGCTGGGATGGATTCCTATAGATGAATGTAATTATACTATTATATTAAAAGATACAGATTGGTTTGCTACCAACTGGAGGTGGAAAACAGAAACAAGGTGGCCAGCACCAAATGGCACCCAATGGCTGTGTGGTGCCAACCTTTGGCCTTGGCTACCTCCAGGCTGGATAGGAAGATGTACATTAGGATATCCTTGGGTACAAGGGCGTTGGACTAAGACCATAGACCGTCCAGCTAATCTCCCAAATTTGCAACATTGATGGACATGATCAGTCTTCCACTGGTATGATCATGTAGCCTCTATTTTATTTCCCTCAGTTGGACTCGAAGATGTAATCTGGCATATAGAGTCTTTTAGTAATTATACACAAAAGGCTCTAAATGTCACAGCTAAAAGCATTTCACTAATAAATGATGAAATGCAAATAATGAAAAGGCCATCTTACAAAATCAAATGGCCCTTGACATATTAACGGCAGCACAGGGGGGGACCTGTGCAGATTAAAACAGAATATTGTGTTTATATTCCTGATAATTCAAAGAATGTGTCTTCAGCATTACAAGACTTACGTTCTCAAATTAATAGTATGTCTGATCCTGACCTAAGTTTCAATAACCTACTAACTTCCTGGTTTTCTGGAACATCTTGGTGGGAGAGGGTCCTCATTTCCTTAGCCAGTATACTTTGCATAGGAATAATTCTTGGCCGTTCCATTTACTTTTGTTGTGGGCTGATATCTCACATGTGCTTGCCCTCTTTTCTAGGATATCAAAGGGCAATGATTCTACAACCAGCCAGCCCTGACCTTCCTATGTCTCCTATAGGTCAGTTAGGAAGAGACTTCCAATCCCTGGCTAGGCAGGGACAACAGCCCCTTATAAGCAGGAAGCAGCCATAGAAGTCAGATCTTCGGCCTTCAGCACCCCTTAAGATTAAGGGATTGAAGTCTCAGGGGGGGAAATGATGTAGGACAGAAGGAATAAAATTTAGGCAGAAAGGAGACATTGGGAGGGAAGGGAAAGATGTAGTTTTAAAATCTGGAGAGTTTTAGCTGACCCCACCCTATAGGGTGTGCTCAAAATCTTAGAAAAGTCTAAGTGGGCCACACCTTTTTAATTCCCTGAATCCCAGCCCCCACTGGACACTCAGGGCAAAGGTCAGACCCATCTTGAAACACCCATCTTAACCTGAGGAAGAGGAGGGCCCAATTTGGACCGCCTACCTGTCGCCCACCAATACCTGGAAGAAGGAGGAAGGAGGAGGTCCAGACTTCTTCTGTGCCCACCCCTCTTGAAAGCGCATAAAAGACGGACTTTTACCACGCCTCGCTCTCTTACCCGCGTGCACGCGTCTGGCCAGGAAGATGCTCACTCACCTGTTTTTCTCCCCCTTTCCTTATTTTCCTAAATAAATTCCTACTTTTTGTTCCTAAAAAAAAAAAAAAAAAGAAGTCAAAACCAAACTGTTACGAATTAAAAATCATCTCTCAATAATCACACTGAATATAAATGGTCTCAACTCCCCAATAAAAAGGCACAAGGTGGCAAAATGGATCAAAACCTAGAATCCACCTATATTCTGCCTGCAAGAAACACACCTTACCAACAAAGCTTCCCAAAACTAAAGGTGAAGGGCTGGAGTAAGGTAATTCTTGCCAGTGGAACTCGAAGACAAGCAGGAATAGCAACTATGATATCGGATAAATTAGATTTCAAGCCTAAGCTCATCAAAAGAGACCAAGAAGGTCACCTTTTACTAGTAAAAGGAACAATACAGCAAGAGGAAATAACAATTATCAACATCTATGGCCCAAACATAGGTGCAGCCACTTTCATAAAACAAACTCTGCATGATATAAAATCACACATAGATCCCAATACACTAATACTAGGAGACTTCAATACTCCTCTCACATCACTAGACTGATTTCTAAAAAAAAGGTCAGAGCTGGGCGTGGTGGCACACACTTTTAATCCCAGCATTCGGGAAGCTGAGACCGGAGGATCCGGGTTCGCGGCCAGCCTCAGCTACCTAGTGAGGCACTCCGCAACTTACTGAGACTCGGTTTCAAAATAAAGAATAAAAAAAAAATAGGGCTGGGGGTGTAGCTCGGAGGTAGAATGCCCCTGAGTTCAATCCCCAGTACCGAAAAAGAAAAAAAAAAGAAAAAAAAAAAGGTCAGTAAAGATGCTTTGGACCTAAATAATAACATAAGCCAAATGGACCCGTTACACACATACAGAATATTTCACCCAACTACAGCTGAATTCACATTTTTCTCAGCAGTGCATGGAACCTTCTCCAAAATAGACCACATTCTGGGCCACAAAGAGAGCACTGGCAAATTCAAAAAATGTAACATAATTCCTTGTATCTTTTCAGACCACAATGGAGTGAAACTAGAAATCAACTCTAAGAAGACCCAGAATAATCATGTAAACACATGGAGACTGAACACCACATTGCTGAACGAGGAATGGGTCTTAGAAGAAGTAAGGGGGGAAATTAAAAAATTCCTGGAAACCAATGAAAACAGAGACACAACATATCAAAACCTCTGGGACACCTTAAAGGCAGTACTAAGAGGAAAATTTATAGCACAGAGTGCCCATATAAGAAGAATGGAAACTCACCAAATAAATAACCTAATGACACAGCTCAAAGCCCTTGAAAAACAAGAACAGTTCAACCCCAAAGCCAGTAGAAGACAGGAAATCATGAAAATCAGAGCAGAAATTAATGAAATAGAGAATAAAAAAAACAACACAGAAAATCAACAAAACCAAAAGCTGGTTTCTAGAAACAATAAACAAGATAGATAAACCATTGGCCAACCTAACCAAAAGAAAGAGAGAATCAACCCAAATTACCAAAATAAGAGATGAAAAAGGTGATATTACCACCAACAGTATGGAAATACAGAGAATCATCAGAAACTATTTTGAAAAACTATATCCCAACAAAATGGAAAATATGGAAGAAATTGACATTTTTTAGATACATACACCCCTCCTAAATTGAATAGAAAACTTAAATCAACCAATAAAAATCAATGAAATAGAAACAGCAATAAAAAGTTTACCATCAAACAAAAGCCCAGGGCCAGATGGTTTTCCAAGTGAATTTTATAAAACATTTATGGAAGAACTAATCCCGATACTCCTCAAACTATTCTGTGAAATTGAAAGAAACGGGACCCTCCCAAACACTTTCTATGAAGCCAACATCACATTAATACCAAAGCCAAATAAAGATAGCTCAAGAAAAGAAACTATAGGCCTATATTACTGATGAACCTAGATGCAAAACTGCTAAACAAAATACTAGCAATGTGCATTCAAAATCACATCAAGAAAATTATCCACCATGACCAAGTCGGGTTCATCCCAGGGATGCAAGGATGGTTCAACATATGAAAAACAATCCATGTAATTCACCACATAAACAAACTCAAAGACAAAAATCACATGATCATCTCAATTGATGCTGAAAAAGCATTTGACAAGATCCAACACCCATTCATGCTAAAAGCACTACAGAGAATTGGAATAGAAGGAACATATCTCAAAATCATAGAGGCAATATACAATAGGCCTACAGCCAATATCATATTAAATGGAGAAAAACTGCAAGAGTTCCCACTAAAAACAGGAACAAGACAAGGATGTCCATTATCACCTCTTCTGTTCAATAGAGTACTTGAGACTCTAGCCAGAGCAATAAGGCAAGAGAAGGCAATCAAAGGGGTAAAAATAGGGAAAGAAGAACTAAAACTATCCCTCTTTGCAGATGACATGATATTATACCTAGAAGACCCAACAAACTCAACCAAAAAACTTATAGAACTGATCAACAAATTCAGCAAAGTGTCTGGATACAAAATCAATCTTAAAAAATCAGAAGCTTTCCTGTACGCCAACCATAAATCCACTGAAAAATAAATCCAGAAAACAATTCCACTCACAATAGCACCCCCCAAAATAAAATACTTAGGGATAAACCTAGCCAAAGAGGTAAAAGACCTCTATAAGGAAAACTACAAAAAGCTGAAAAAAGAAATCGACCAAGACCTTAGAAGATGGAAAGATCTTCCATGGTCTTGGATAGGCAGAATAAATATCATCAAAATGGCCATCCTCCCAAAAGTAATCTAAAAATTCAATGTAATACCCATGAAATTACCACACTCCTCACAGACATAGAAAAATCAGTTCATTTTTAAATTCATTTGGAACAACAAAAAGCCCAGGATAGCCAAAGTAGTTCTTAGCCACAAGAACCATGCAGGAGGTATCACAATACCTGACTTCAAACTTTACTACAAAGCCACAGTAATAAAAACAGCATGGTATTGGCACAAAAACAGACACACAGACCAATGGAACAGAATAGAAGTTTCAGAAACAGACCCATGTGCTTACAGTCAACTGATTTTTGACAAAGGAGCCAAAAACATACACTGGAAAAAAACAGCCTCTTTAACAAATAGTGTTGGCAAAACTGGTTAACTATATGCAGGAAAATGGAAATAAACCCCACTTTCTCACCCTGCAGAGAAGTCAATTCCAGATGGATCAAAGACCTGGAAGTCAGGCCAGAGACCTTGCAGCTACTTGAAGAGGGCATAGGCCCAACACTTCAACACATAGGCACAGGTAAAAACTTTCTCAATAGGACCTCAAAAGCACAAGCAACTCAAAGGAAGATCAATACATGGGATTGCATTAAACTGAAGAGCTTCTGTGCAGCAAATGAAACTATCAACCTCAACAGAGAGCCCACAGAGTGGGAGAAAATTTTTGCCAGCTACTCTTCTGATAGAGGACTAATATCTAGGATATACAGAGAACTCAAGAAACTCACAGCTAAGAAAACAAATAATCAAAAAATGGGCAAAGGATCTAAATAGACACTTCACTAAAGAAGAAATACAAATGGCCATTAAATGTATGAGGAAATGTTCAACATCATTAGCAATCAGAGAGATGCAAATCAAAACTACTCTGAGATTTCACCTAACCCCAATTAGAATGGCAATTATAAAAAACACAAACAACAATAAATACTGGTGAGGGTGTGGAGAAGTGGGAACCCTAATCCATTGTTGGTGGGATTGCAAATTAGTGCAACCACTTTGGAAAACAGTATGGAGGATCCTCAGATGAATGGGAATGATCCTACCATATGATCCAGCAATACCTCTTCTGGGTATCTACCCAAAAGAATGGAAAGTGAACTATTAGACCAACGCATGTGTATCTATGTTTATAGCTGCACAGTTTACAATTGCCAAACTATGGAACCAGCCAAGATGTCCATCAACAGATGAATGGATTACAAAACTATGGGATATGTACACAATGGAATTTTACTCAGTCATAAAGAAGAACAAAAATCATGTTATTTGCAAGGAAGTGGATGGAACTGAAAAACATTATGTTAAGTGAGATTAGTCAGTCACAGAAAGTTAAAAATCGAATGCTCTCCCTAGTATGTGGAAGCTAGGGAGAAAACATAAGAGGGACTCCAGATGAAGAAGGAGAATCCTTAGGTGAACAAAGAATTTGACTTAACGAAGGTGATGGGGGGAGGGAGGACACCCTAATGAGCATGATGTACTTTCATGAACACATCAAAGTCAATCACTAAACTGACCTTGAGAAAGAGGGAGGAGGAGGGAGTGGGGTGGGAATTGGGGAAGGGTTAAGTGAGAAATGTGTGCTGGATGTCTTTACCTATACTAGCTTGTACCTAACAAAGATGTGTGATTACAATGCACCAAATAAGGGAAAGATGAAAAAAAAAAGGATTTGTTAAAGTTACACCAGGAGATTTTTGATCTATGTAATACGGAGCCCATTTTTATTAATGTGGCAGAAACAGCTAAGACATTTGTAGATCGGCTTCAAGCCTTGGTCACTATCTGGCCCTCGTTTACCTCCTTGCTGGGAGGAGTTATTGTAGCAACAGCAATAGTCATTCTGGGCTTATGTATCCTACCACTCGTTGTAGGCCTTGTGATCAATGCCTATGTTAGTATATGAGCAGATTTACATGGAATAAAAATGCAAGCACTGCCTCATACAGGGCCTGGTAGTCAATGATGGGTTCGATTTTCTCAGGGCAAATCAACCTAAGACAGGGCTCGTTGAATGACTCATCGAGACCCCATGACGGGTAAGATTAAGCACCTGGTAGGAAACGACCTAAGACAGGCACAGTCCTTCGTGCATTTTAAAATAAAAATGGGGAGAGCCGGGCGTGGTGGCGCACGCTTGTAATCCCAGCATTCGGGAGGCTGAGACCAGAGGATCCGGGTTCGTGGACAACCTCAGCTACCTAGTGAGGCCCTCCGCAACTTAGTGAGACTCGGTTTCAAAATAAAGAATAAAAATAGGGCTGGGGGTATAGCTCGGAGGTAGAATGCCCCTGAGTTCAATCCCCAGTACCGCAAAAAAAAAAAAAAAAAAAAAAAAAAAAAATGGGGAAGTTGTGGGAGCCCAGCTGTGCCCTTTCCCCATGGCAGTTGCTATCTGCATATATGAGTAATTATATTGACTCTTCTGCTGTGGCTACATTGGCTTCTTGAAGTCTGGAGATTGCCCCTAGGATGCGTAGATGAAAGACCCTCCTACTTCTTAGAAAGTAAATATATGACCCTAAAGGAGTATGGTTTTATTACTCTAGAAAGTTTGCTTTACCAGGCTATGTTAAAAATGTGGGCTATACGTGTAAAAAGAAGAAGTGGTGCTATTTGCGATCTGACAATGATTAATATGTCATAAATGTCTATGTAACCCTGTTGTACTCAAGAAATGTATAAAAAACCGTGCTGAAAAAAAAAAGAAGAATCTTATCAGTATCATGTCTTATATCCATTCTTCAAAAAACCCTTCTGTAAGTTAAGTAAGGACTACAGAACCCCTTAGCCATGCGTGGTGGTGCACGCCTGTTATCCAGCATTTGGGAGGCTGAGGCAGGAGGATGGCAGGTTCAAGGCCAGCCTCAGCAACTTAGCCAGGCCCTGTTTCAAAATAAAAGATAAAAAGGGCTGGGTGTGTGACTCAGAGGTAGAATGCCCCTGAGTTTGATCCCCAGTACCAATAACAACAAAAAAGTACACCAGGTGATGTATGCATGTATTAATGCATAACTTTGAATCTCAGTATGAGGTATAATTACAATGTGCCAATAAAAGTATAAAAAAGAGAGAGAATGCCCTCATTCTGATTAAGAATATATTCAAGAAAGCCAGAACAGAACAGCATATTTATTGTAAGAAGCCAGAAACTTTCCCAGGATGATGAGGAAGGAGACAGGACACACCCTCTCCACTCCTATTCAGCACTGTTCTAGCTAATGCAGCAATAAAGCAAAGACCAGGTGTCCACGCTGGGAAGGAAGAAGTAGAACTGTCCTTGTTCCCAGATGACATGATTGTGATGTAGAAAATCTAATGATTTGACTAAAATAAAACCTTCTTGGAACTAATGAATGATTATAGTAAAGTTGATTCAAAGTTAATACATGCTGGACTCTGTGACACACACCTATAATTCCAGTATTTTAGAGATTGAGAGAGAAAGTTCATAGGTTTGAGGCTAGTCTCAGCAATTTAGGGAGAGCTCCAGAGAGAGGGTTGGGTATTACTTTGCATTGAGCACTTCTCAGGCTGGAATCTGATGTTTGCTCCTTTGGTCTGTAGCTGGAGTCAAGTTCCACCTCCTCAGCAGCAAGGGTGGCATCTCATTAATGCACATGTGGAATGTGCTCACTAAGATGGAGCAGTGTTCCATGATGGTGGTGGAGCTGAGCATGAGCTGCACAGAGCCAGGACCCCAGCCTGGCCCCTGGGATGGACTCAGGTCATGGAGGTGAGAAGAGAGGAGGGGCCAGTAAGCAGGGGTCCAAGCAGGACTGAGGGATAGCACCACAGTGCAGCAGGGTGGCTCAGCAGCAACCAGAGCCTTGCCCCCTGGACATCCTCAGGACACAGTTCCCCACCGATGCCCCAGGTTTCTCCCAGGACCTGTTGCATCATCAGATTCATCTCAAGGCTCTGAGTGGTGCTGTTTTCTCTCCTCTCCACCAGTCACTAGTCCTTTTCTGGCTGTGCAGAGTCTGAAACAGCAGAATCCCAAGGACCAAGCCAGCCATACCCATCCAGATGAGATTCTCCACTGTGTAATCCTGGTGCTGTGGGGCTGTGAATTGTAGACGCACAAGTCAGAGGTCAGGGCAGACCCAAATCCCCCAGGATCCCTCCATGTCCACCCAGGGCACCTGCCTCCCTGGACAGGACTTCACTCTGAGTCCAGCCCCATCACTGAGGAGTCTCCTTAGTCCCTTCTATCAGGTCAGAGCTGTTTGTGATGGGTTGATGGTCTCAGATACTCCTGAGAACCAAGGACCAGGAGTAGGAAGTGTGAGGCATTATGGAGACCCCAGCCTTTATCCTCATGTCCTATTCTCATGACAAAACTTTATGCAGACCCTGCAGGAGCCTGTGCCTGCTGTGACAGGTGTTTCCTCAGTGGATCCTGGATCCTCAGCCTCTCTGTGCTCTGTGAGATCAGAACTTATGTTTGAATCACATTGGAGCAAAGGTTAGCACTCTAGTACCCCCCAATAAAGTAGGGTGCTACCCCTCAGAGAGTAGAAAAAGCCAGCAGTGCAGAGGAAGGAGCCCACCAAGAGACTGGCAGGACAGATGGCAGGTGACACCTCTGGGCTCTGTGTTGAAGGTCAGGTTCATCATCAGCACCCTCATAGGAAAGGGAGCAGTCCTCCCCCGGGGCCTGGCCAGCTGTGCCTGAAGGACAGGACTGAGGAGACAGCAGGCCCTGGGACCTTTCAGACCATCTGAGCCCCAGCCGACCCCGTGCTCTGCCTGCCTGGCCCGTCTCCACCTCATTGGGTCCAAATCCAGTAGTGGTTGGAGTGTGCTGGGTCTTGGGGGGCACCCCAATTGCAGCCTAATTCTAGAGGCTGTGTGACCTGAGGCAGGGCATGCCCCTGTCCACGCCTCTGCAGTGTAGACTCCCTCCCATCAGCCAGGCAGTCAGTGTCTCCCAACCAGTCCCCACATGAAGCACAGTGCCAGGAAGCCCACAGCCACAGGTGAGGTGGACAGATCCTCCCCAGACTCAGCATAGACTGGAGCAGGCAGACAGGACCAAGATTTGGACAGTCAGTAATTCAACTACGGTTTTGGCAAGTGTAGGGAAGTCAATCAGAGAGAATAGTAAGAGGCAAATGTAGCCAGGGATGGTGGTGTCCCCTTGTAATCCCTTTCTTGGGAGGCTGAGACAGGAGGATGGCAGGTTCTCAGCCCAGTTGCTTCCTGGCCTGTGTTGAGGCAGCTTACCATGGCGGATGCAGTTGGAGGAGACAAGTTCTCACCTCATCACCGATGGGAAATGAAAACAGAGTTCAGCCAGGGTCCCTCGTCCCTTCAAGGGCATGCCACGGTGACTTCCCTCCTTCCTAAGGACCCACCACTTGCCCCCAGGGCCACAGGCTGATGTCCAAGCCTTTGGCATGTGCCCGGGTTCATAGCGTCCATCTTGGTCCCCAGCAAAACCCCCAGGTCAGCCTAAGAGAGTGAACACCTTCCCTTGTTCCTCTTCACGGCCTTGGCTCACACACTTGATGCTGTCCTGCTTCCCTTAAACACAAGTGACCAGTGAGAGCACAGATTGAAGCCCCATGAGTCAAAGGCCACCGCCTCCCGTGAGCGGCTCAGTGTGCTGGACCCTCCCTGAGATCCAGGAGCAAATCCCAGCGCGTCCATTTGTTGACGGCTTGTGTGGAGACAGTGTGTCCTGGCACGTGTCATGTCCAATCTCTAGCACTCTCCCCAAGTCCCTAAACCTGAGCAGCCCCTTTCTTCATTTTGCAACCTGTGCAAAAAGTTCCAGAAGTGCTAACCATTGTGTAACTCAAAGAGCCAATATGATGTCGAGGGCCATCTTAGAACGCACACTGAGATTATCATCTTGGGCGGGCTCAGTTTGAATACATGGTATTTGGCTGAGTGGGATTTGTCCACCAGTGGACCAATTCCAAGGGACCTGGTGTAATCTCTGTGGTGTGGTCTTTGATGTTGTCTCCACCCAGTGATGTTTAATCCCTCCTTCCTCCAAGCTTGTCATGTGTCTGCCTCATTGATCTTCTTTATCATAACTCATGGCAATTGCTAGCTCGTGTGTTTGATTAACTTTTATGGTGCCTTGTCTAAAGTTTCTAAAGTGAGGTGCTGGCTACAGATGGCCAGGAGAGAAAAGGAGAGATGCTCAGGTGGAGGGTTCTCAGTCTTTTGAATAGTTGAATTGAAGAAATTTTGGATGGGATTGACTGTTGTGAGCCTTGTTCCACCTAGGGGAGCCAGGGGCTTAGCCAAGCTGGCAGGAATGGCTTGTGGTGTCCACCTGGGAGAAAAGGAGGGTCAGCCTTAGGAGACAAGGACTCATCATGTCACCAGGTCACCTGGTCAGAAAAAGTCCTGGAGGGACAACCCCAGCACAGGTGACCTGACCGCTGTAGACCTGTCATCCATGACTGCGCGTGGTCTCTAAGCTTGGCCTGGGCAGTTCAGCCTGGGCCCAGCAATCATGAACTCAGCTTCCCGAGGGCTCCCCTGCAGCCTGGGCTCTGCCCCTCCACATCTTCAGGAATGGACTTCCACCATGACCCTCACCCAACATCCCTCCTGCAGTTACCGCCACACAGCGGGACAGTGAATTTGGGGGCATGTTGCTTCTTCTGTAGGACAGCACGCAGAGCCCAGCACAGGTGCAGCATGAGCAGGATGTGGTGGCCGCTGCAATTTACACCTGCACAGTCCTCTGCCTCCTCAGCACACTGCTCAGTGACCAGTTGTCCCTATCTCTATATGTAGGGCCGGTGGGGGAAACTGTCAGAGGAGATCAGACACCACACAGCCCAATCAAAGCCCTGTTCAGCCCCACCCCTGACCTGCCCCTGTCCACCACTGGGCTGTTCCATCAACCACCAGGGTGCTGATTCCAAGTGATTCCTGCAGAGTCTACACAGTGTCACTGCATGAGGAGCAAGGGGTCTCAGCGCACCATGCTGGGTTTAGTGGCTTCAGGGTGGATTCTGATCTTTGCCCATCTCTTCTGTTACTGAAACCAGATTCCTTGTTCAGCTGAAGGAGTAGAGGATTGATAGCATTCATTATGGAATGCAGTAATTACAAACAGCAGGAAATGTGCATGCAACTACAAGAGGGAGTAAGGAAGTTAGAGGTACTTAAGAGTAAGAAAAGAAGGAGACTAGTCTCAGAAAGTCAAGAACAATTTAATGAAAGAAGCTTTCTCTACACAGACCACCACAGACATCTCCCCATATTCAAACCCTGTCACCCCTCAACATTTCTAGCAGTTACTCCCCCAACGAAAACCCTGGGTTTTCTTCCAGGACCCCCTGGGTTATCAGATTCATATCAAGAATCTGAACGGTGCCATGTTCTCTCTCTTGTTCACCTCCTGGTCCCATCTTGGGTCCTTCTCTGGCTGTGCAGAGCCTGAAACAGCAGAACCCCAAGGACCACCAGGACCAAGCCAGCCACGTTCATCTGGATGAGATTCTCCAAGGTGTAATCCTGGGGCTGGGGGCTGCAAATTGTGGACACAGAGGTCAGGGGTCAGGGCAGACCATATTCTCCAGCATCCCCGCCTGTCCACTCTGGACACCAGGCTCCCTGGACAGGACTGCAACGTGTCCAGCCCATTACTGAGGAGTCTCCTTAGTCCCCTCTCGGGTCTGAGCTGTTTGTGATGGGCTGATGGTCTCAGATGCTCCTGAGAACCAAAGAACCAGGAGTAGAAAGTGTGAAGCGTTGAAGAGACCTGGCCTTTTTCCTCTACAGGGGCAGCATCTAGAGGCACTCAGAGTGGTCCAGCACTTGACATACTGGTGTAAGCTTTCCCACAACACAGCCTCTAACTAAAGGAGGTGGTCTTGAGTCCCTGGTAATAGACTTGTTTCCTTATACCAAGAAGGTTGGGAGAGCAGGACAGTCTGCATGTGGTGTGTGTCCAGGCCAGCTTCAGGAGTTCCTGCTGTGAGACCTAAAGTTCCTATGAGATTGACTAAAAGGAAAAGGACTTCAGCAGGGCTATGGTGGTTCCCTGTGTGCTAATTGTGTCTGTGACAGGATCAAGCATGCTTCCTTATTGAGGAACAGAAAATCATTGTGAAAGTGTTGAAGGCAAAAGCACAGTCAGCAATCTGAAGAAAAAAGGAAGCGACATTGAGTAATAAAAAACCAAAGGGAAAAAGGCAAAGCAAAACAAAACAACAACAACAAAAAGCAAAATACCCCCAGCCTTTGCCCTGGCCCCACATCCTGGTGTCCTCTTCTCATGACATAACTTTACCCAAATCCTTCAGGAGCCTATCCCTGCTGTGGCAGGGCCCTTTGGGCTCCTCAGTGGATCCTCAGCCTTTCTGTGCTCTGTGACATCAGAACTTGTGTCTGGGTTACATTAGAGCAAAGTTGAGCTGAGCCCCAAGAGCTGAGGATCAGTGAGAACAATGGCCTCCAAGTCCAGAAACTCTCCCGCTGTGTGCTCTCTGCTCAGCCTGGACACACGACCAGGCAAGCTAATCGGGCTGGGGAGCCTAGAAGATCCTGGAAAAGAGAAAAGAAGGATGAGGGGCTGGGTCACCCTGGCAATTCCATCTTGGCTCGTTGTCCTGCCTCTCTCCTATGACCTCCCCAGGACCTTCTGCTGCCCACCTGGCCCCATCTGGATTCCAGTGATGGGGTGGGGTGCACATGCCTGGAACAGTCCTGCTGGCATCCTCCCATCTCAGAGTAAATCTCCCTCTGGGAGACCTTCCCATGGAACCCTCACTGTCCCAACCAGAGCTGCCCTGGAGAAAGGGACAGAGTGAACCATTAGGCTCAGAGAGGACAGAGTCAGATGACCTGCACTGGAGACCTTGAGCTCAGGGTAGGGGACAGTGTGCACTGGGCCATGACAACAGGTGAGGGAGGTGCTTCGAGAAGTACAGCACCTGTAAGTCTCCTGAGGGCTGAGGTCACAGCCCCATGGAGAACTCTGCCAGCACTGCTGAGCTCAGGACTCTGATCTCAGACACAATGGGGGATGGGCTGCCCCCTCCCTGGAGACAAGGAAAGCATCCATCTGGCTCTGTGACTATTACAGCAGCGTTGCCATCTCTCTTGGGGACACAACAGGGCTCAGCTGCATCCAGAGGGAGGGTGTGCCAGTGAGCTGTCCTAGAGAGAAGAAGGAGAGGTGAGGGTGCCCCACCTGGTTCTGAACTGAGACCTCACCAGGCCTGTCTCTGAGGACCCTCGGTGTCCCTGACTCTGTCCTTCCCTGTCACTCTGTCTCTCCCTCCCTGAGACCCCCCTCACCTGGCCATCTCCTCCTGGGGCTCCCCCAGCAGGGCCTGTGCAGACTCTGGGTCTCTGGCTGCACCTGCTGGGCTCCTCACCTGTGATCAGGATGTCCAGGGCTTCACTGGGGGCCGAGCAATCGGAGGAGAGGCTGTGTCCACCGTAGCATCTGTACCAGCCCCCGTGGGAGCCGCTCACAGGCCCAGGAGGAAGTGGGCCTGTGAGAGCCCAGCGTGGGGCTGCCAGCCAGGGCCCTGGAGGAGGTCACGTGCCTCCTCCTTGAACACAGCGAATCTGTCATAGCTGAGGTCAGAGCTACACTGGAGGGTGAGGTTCTCTCCAGGTGCCAAGACAGGGCCCTGCTGGGTCAGGAGGGAGGGCTTCCTGGACACCCCTGGAGGGCAGAGGAGCCAGGGCTGAGGGGCTGCTTCCTCCAAACAGCTGCCCCTCCCTGCTGCCTGCAGGTCTCTCTGTCTCTCACACCTGGGTCTCTGGCTCAGGAGCCCCAGGCTCCCCCATCCTTCCTCTCACCTGGGGCTTTCCTGAGGAGAAGCCTCCCTCACCCTGCTTGGTGCCCAGGATTGTGTGAGGGAAAGACAGGGTTTCCTTACCTGAGACCAGGAGCTCCAGGGGTCCCTGGGACATGACCATATCTGGGATTTGCTCCAGATGGCCATGCTTCTGTGCTGCAGTGGGGTCTGTGGGTCACAGGATTCTGGGCTTCCCTCTTTGTGCAAATGGAACTCCAGAGTCCTCTGGGTCCCCTCACACCAGATGGCCACTGTCATGGTCGTGGCATCTGAATATCCGCCTGTGGGTGGGAGTCACGGGGTTACAGGGAGCAGGGCCTCTGGACCTGACTGTTGGGTAGTTGCTGTGAGTCCAGAGTCCATGAGAGCTCGTGTTCTCTCTCCAGGATCAGAAAGAATCTGTCATAGCTCTGCTGTGAGCCCCAGAGGAGGGTCACAGTTCCTCCTGAGGCCACCACAGGGATGGGCAGGGCTGAGAGGCTGGGTTTGTGGTAGAATCCCAGGAGAGGAGGAGGCAGCGTGTTAAATGGGCTCACACCGTGCTGGCTGTGAGAAGAGGACACCCCTGAGAGTAGACCCCCTTCCTGAGGGCAGAGCCTATGGCTCTGTCACCCTAATGTCCTCTCACCTGTCACCACCAGGTCCAGCAGGTCACTGTCTCTGCCCAGCCAGCAGAATTGTGACAGTAACAGTGATGGCCCTGCAAGGTGTTCTGTCATGGATGGGATAGTGTTAGGTGACCTGATAACCACTACACTACAGAATGTGAGAGGGAGGCATAGTGAATGTGGCCTTGCTTCTGTGCTGCAGTGGGGTCTGTGGCCCAGGATTCTGGGCTTCCCTCTTTATGCAAATGGAACTCCAGAGTCCTCTGGGTCCCCTCACACCAGATGGCCACTGCACTCCGCTGGGTGATCCCAGATCCCAGTGAGAAGCAGGGACCTGGGACATAGGAGACAACCTCACCTGCCTGCACTGGGTTCTTGGGGCCCAGACTCATGCCTGGAAGAGAGTTCCCTGTGAGAGGTTTGTCCTGGGCATGGGCAGTTCCTGTCCTCCCCAGGGCCTCTGAGTCTAGGGTGTCCTGCTGCACCAGGGCCAGGCTGGGGGGGGGCTCTCCCAGAACAGGCGTCCCCTCCTCCCTTCACAATTCACCCAGGCAGACCAGGGCTGTGAGGTTGGGGCTCATGGCATCCCCTCCACTGACAGCAGCTGTGCAGATGAAGGAGACCGAGGTGCTCTGCAGGACAGACAGACACACAGGTAGTGGCCTCCCAGAAGACAGGCTTCCCATGATGTAGTTGTCACATCAGCACCCTACAGCAAGAGGTGATGACCTCTCACACCCCAGGAGCCTGACTCCTTTTTCCCAGGGCTGGGAGGCCCCAGGCCCTCTGCAGACAGCTCAGACAGAGATAGAGTCCTCCACACTGGCCTCCATCAGCCTGATCCCTCCTCATCTCACCAGCTCCGGACATCGAAGCAAATACACCTGGTGCTTCCTGAGGAGCCCCTTCCAGGGGAGGGAGGCCGAGGACTGGTCCTTCCCCAGAGCCTCCCCATGGGTCCTTCCCTCCTCCAGCCCGTCCATCTGCACAGCACTGTGGGGTCCCCACCATAGCGCCATTGGCCCCGCCCTGGAGATATTATGGGGAAGATTCCTGCTGCAGATGGAGGCAGAGCAGCAGAGACGCTGAGCACCTGACATGCAGCTCACCTGGAGCTCCGTCCCGCATGAGCTCAGGAACAGGTGCAGGGAGGTAGGATGGGACACTCGGCTCTTAGTTTATTGGAAAGTGAAAATCTTTAAGGGTGAGGCCTTGTGGGATGTTTTAGGTCACTGGGCGCATGGCCTCTAAGCAGATTGTGGGGGCTGGTCCTGTCCCCTCCTTTTTCTTCCTGGGTGCATTTTGCTTCATCTTGTGCTCCCACCATGATGTACCCACTCACCACAGGCTCAGATGCAACCAGGCCCAGGGACCATGGATAGAATCCCAAACCTGTGAGCCTGTAAACGTTTCCCTGTTAGAAGCTTTGACTTCAGCCAGGCATGGTGGCTCACGCCTGTAATCCAAGTACTTGGGAGGCTGAGACAGGAGGACAGCAGATTTGAAGCCAGCCTCAGCTCTTGAATGAGTCTCTCAGCAAGTTACAAAACTCTGTTTCAAAATAAAAGAGAAAATGAAGCCGGGCGTGGTGGCGCACGCTTGTAATCCCAGCATTCGGGAGGCTGAGACCGGAGGATCTGGGTTCGCGGCCCGCCTCAGCTAGTCAGTGAGGCACTCCGCAACTTAGTGAGACCCGGTTTCAAAATAAAGAATAAAAAATAGGGCTGGGGGTGTAGCTCGGAGGTAGAATGCCCCTGAGTTCAATCCCCAGTACCGCAAAAAAAAAAAAAATAAATAAAAGAGAAAATGAGACTGGGATGTAACTCAGAGGTAGAATGGTCATGAGTGTAATTTCCGGCACTACCAAAAAGAAAAAGAAAAAGAAAAAGAAAAAAACAAACAAACAGAAGAAGATGAGAAGGGAAAGACAGTTTGATTTCCTCTTGTAAGCTTGTAAGCCCTCCTCTTTATTGATCTCCCTCTTTGTTCCAGGGCTGGGAAGCTGACTGACCTAGGAGAACTGGGACTGAGATGTGGGGTCCCGGGGTGAGTAGACCTGAGAGGATGTGGAGGAGCCGCTCGAGTTGGAAGGGCTTGGGAATCAGGCTGGAGAAAGCCCATGAGCCACATTCGGGCTTGGTGGCTGATCCCACAGAGACTCAGGATGCAGACAGAGGTGGCACAGTGCAGGGCTCATGAGGATTCGGGGGAAATGGGATTGTATTGGAAACTGGAGTAAGGTTTCCTTTCAAACTGTTTATTTTTTCCTGGGGGAGTTATTGATATTTTTTACTACCTAAAATTTAAACCTTTTATTTGTCTCTAAAAATTTAAAACATTAAAAACAAAACAAAACAAAACAAAACTAAGCCCCAGGCTCTCTGGTGCATTCCTGTAATCCTAGTGACATAGACTGTGGGGTCAGGAGACTCACCTAACTTAGACTGTGAGATAAACATCCTTGTAAGAAGTGCGATGTGTACCTTGAAGTGCTAAAAAATGCAGGGAATTTCCAGGTTGAGGAACAGCATGTGGTAATTCCAGCAGGTAAGCAGCCCCTGCTCTTTGTAGTGAATCCTAGGTTGTTCTGTGCAGATGCAGATCTAAGTAGAAAGGGAAGGAACACAGGGCCCCGTGGGGAGGTGGCAGAGACCAGCTCCCAGAGCACACTGTGTGTGAGAGCAAAGGTGTCCTTCCTCTCCAGGACACACTGGGGTCACCACCAGGTGCAGCTAGGAGGAGCCATTCTCAGGGTTGGGGTAAAGTCTCCATGGCCCCAGTCTGCATGACCGTAAGAGGTGAGGACATTCCAGGGGGACCTGCTTGTCACCCACATGCCATGGATAAAGGCCTCTTGCCAAGAGTGTCAAACATAGTCATCACCTGTGAGTCTCTCCCTTGAGCCCAGGCTCCATGGACAAGGAGACCCTGTGTGTCTTTCAATTTGCATCATCAGTCTAGAGCATCCAGAATCTTCTGCCACCATGGGAAGGTGCCGCATGCCTGCTGTTCTGTATGGCAGTCGCCAGCCACACGTGGCTTCTGAGCAGTGCAGCTGAGGCTCACGTAGATACAAAGTTGAATTTTACCTTTAGATAAAAGTGATCCCACAGTCCTGGAGGGACCACCGCAGCAGAGGTGAGCTGACCCCTGTGGACCCTCCCTCCCATGACTGCTTGGCCTGGGCAGCTCAGCTTGTTCCCAGCAAGAGTGAACTCAGCTTCCTGTGGGCTCCTGCCTGCAGCCTGGGCTCAGCATCACCACATCTTTAGGATGAGATATCCTACTAGCACCCTGGCCTGCTGGCCCCCCAGCAGTTACCACCACACAGGAGGATGGTGAGTTAGGGGCACGTTGCTTCTTCTGCAGGACAGGACACAGGAGCCCAGCACAGTTGTGGTATGAGCAGGATGAGGTGGATATTGCCCCTGTTCACACGCTGCACTGTCCACTGTCCCTTCAGCACACAGCCAGGTGACCTGCTCCTCATTCAGCACCTGGGACCTGTGGGGGAACTGTCAGAAGAGACTCTGTGCCACACAGCCTAGCCAAAGCCCCATTCAGCCCTACTGCTGACCAGTTCCCATCCACACTGCGAACTTAATGATGCTGCATCCAGACCATGCAGAGATTTTCGCATGTTTGCATGGTGGTGCACACTTGTACTTGGGAGGTGCAGCTAGGAGGAGCCATTCTCAGGGTTTGGGTAAAGTCTCCATGGCCCCAGAAGGATCATAGATTCAGGGCCAGCCTCAGCAACTTAGTGAGGCCCTTCACAACTTAGTGAGAGCGTTTCAAAATAAAAGAATAAAATAGGGCTGGGGGTGTGGCTTGGAGTTAGAATACCTCTTGATTCCATCTCCAGTAACCCCCCTCCCCCAAACACACACAGACACACACACACTAAAAAAAAAGTACTTAAAACACTCAACATTAAAAAAGAACTCAATCAAGAATTGGGCAAGTTAACTAAAGAGTTGACAAAAGAAAAGATACAGAGCCGGGCATGGTGGCGCATGCTTGTAATCCCAGCATTTGGGAGGCTGAGACCAGAGGATCCGGGTTCGCGGCCAGCCTCAGCTACCTAGTGAGGCACTCCACAACTTAGTGAGACCTGGTTTCAAAATAAAGAATAAAAAATAGGACTAGGGTTATAGCTCGGATGTAGAATGCCCCTGAGTTCAATCCCTAGTACCACAAAAAAAAAAAAAAAAAAAAAAAAAAAGAAAAAAAAGAAAAGATACAAATGGCTAATAAATACAGACACAAAAAATGTTCAACATCACTAGCAATGAGGGAGATGCAAATCAAAACTACATTAACCCCAATCAGAAAGGTGATCATCAAGAAGTCAAACAATAAATGCTGGCGAGGATGTGGGGAAATAGGAACTCTTCTATGCCATTGATGGGATTGCAAATTAGTGCAGCCACTATGGAGATCAGTATGGAAATTCCTCAGAAAATTGAAAGTGGATCCATCATATGATCCAGCTCTACCACTCCTGGGTATGTTTCCCAAGGGACTGAACACAGAAAATTACAGTAATATATGCACATCCATGTTTATCGCAGTATAATTCACAATAGTCCAATTATGGAACCAACCTACATGTTGTTCATCAACAGATGAATGGATTACAAAATTATGGAGTATCCACACAATGGAATTCTACTCAGCAACCCAGAAGAACAAAATAATGTCATTTACAGGAAAATGGAAGGACCTGGAGAGCATTATGCTAAGTGAGATTAGCTGGTCATAGAAAGTGAAGGGGCACATGTTTTCTCTCATATGCAGAAGCCAGGGAGTAAGTGGGATAACAGAGGGACACAGATAATGGAGGAGAAACAGAGTGGAGCCAGGGAGGTGGTCAAGGAGAAGGGTGGGGAGAGAGGGAGGGGCAATGAAGAATTACTTCCATGGAGATTATATACATATGTGAGAATACCTATGTCAGTCTCAATACCCTGTATGGGGAAGAGAGGGAATGAGGAGGGGGATGGGGGAAAGCCACCAAGTGCTGTGTGCATGTGTGTCACTACCACTGTGAACTGTATTATGATGTGAGACTATAATGCACAGATAAAAGGAAAGAAAAAAAAAGAAAGGATGAAGGATGATAAAGTTGAACCTCTGCAGCTCCCTTCCTGTTTCAGGGACTTTGCTAACTTGGATGTGATCTTGGTCCTAGGACAGGGCTCCAAGCCCACCTTCCTCAGCCTCCAGCTCTGTGAGGCTGAGCTTCATAAGGAGGAAGGAAATAGGCTGAGACCAGGTGGAGACACAGAGGAAAACCCAGAGGCGGCTGCTCATCACAGCTCCTGCAAAGTGGCCACAGGCAAGGAGGGAGCAGACTCTGAGAGACACCCTGGGCCCCAGGATGCTCTGAGACTTCTGGGGTGACCCTGAGCCAGGCCCAAGATGTGCCCAGGCTCCTGGTCCTTATTGTCAGCTGGGAAACAGCTGCAGTGGTGAGAATTCAAATGCAGGTGAACGTGCACAGGGAGGGGGGGAAATGATGTGAAGTCGCATTGTGATCCTGGTTGTGCAACCCCGCACATTTGAAAGGACATTGAATGGCGCATATTACATTAATTTTGGGATACGATGACCTCCTCACAGTGGACCCTGAGTTCCCTGCTCTGTTACCCAGGGGCCCTGCCCAGATCCTCCAGCTTGCTCTATGACCCACTGGTGGAGGCCTGTGATCATCCTATGCCGGGTTCCTGCTGGGTTTGAGGTATTCCACCTGTGCAAAGAGAGGAGTAGCTACTATGGAGAGGAGAAGAATTCTCTGCCTTCTGAGACAGAGGCCGGATTCCATATCCCAGCCATGAATGATGACACTGCTGGGTGATATTACTGCATCTATCTAAAGTCCAGGTTGTCTGAGCACACTCAGGGCCCTGGAGTGTAAGATGAGGACCATGACTACTGTGTTGCATGTGAGAGATTTGATATGGAAGTGTGTCTGTGACAAACACAAAGCCTCTGAGTGCTATACAGTAGGAGCTCAATGAATGCACGTTGCTGATCACTGTATCCCATCTTTCCTAGCCACACCTGCTGTCCCAGGCATGATGGCACCACTCCTTTATATTATCATCTCTATCTCTGTGGCTGTCCTCATTTGTCTCTTCCTCCTCCTCTTCTGCCTCCATCGCCAGCATCAGAATAAACAGGGTAGGTCTGGGGAGCAGGTGGGGTGCCTGTGAAGGCTGTTGGGGTCATAGGAACAAGAACTCCCTCCTAAACTCAGGCCCCTGACTGTCCTCACGTGTTTCTAGCTGCAATCGTCAGAAGCAGAGGCCACAGGAAAGGTGAACTCCCCAAGATTGAGCCCCAGACCTCCACTCAGTCCTTGCCCCAGGCTGATTTTTTTTCCCCCACAGCCTTAGTCTGGCTGTGGACATCCCGGTGAGGTCACCAGGTAAAGGGATGAGAATAGGGACAGGCCTGGAGAGAGGAAATGGGGACCCAATGCTTCTGGAGGCACTAGGGGGAAGGAGAAGGTTCAGGAACTTTCTAGGAGGTTCTAGGTGGGTGCAGGATGAGATCTGATCACATCTGCCTTCTGATGTCCATCCCAGAGAACTGACCCCATGTCTTCTACTCTGTGGACATGACTGCAGCACATGCCCTTCCTGAAAAGGACAGGAAGACTGGAGCCTCCTGAGTGAGTTTTTGCAACAGTTTCTCTTGCTGGGTAACAAAGTACCCCAACTGAGCATGATAGCAATATTGTCTCCATTTCATGGGTCAGGCATTTGGGAGCAGCCTAGCTGGGTTTTTCTGGCTCGCTGTCTCTCCTGAGGTTGCAGTAGAAGCATTGATGGTGGTCATGTGTGGGCTTGTCTTGGGCTAGAGAATGCAGGTCCCTGGCTGCGGGCAGGAAGCCTCTCCAGGACAATGCGCTCTGCCCAGAAGGAGTGTCCAGGACAGGAATGGACATTAGCTACACTGTGCTGTGTGGCCTCACCCTGGCCATGACATGCCATCCCTTCTTCCACATTCCACTGGTCACACAGTTCAACCCTGGCTCCATGTGGGAGGGGACCACACGAGGACAGGGAGATGAGGCCCTCAGAGAGGCTGCAACAGCTCTGCAGCCCCCAGACACCCTGACTCCTCTGGCCTCTCTCCCTCAGACCTCTATTGCCACTGGTCCCCAGGAGCCGACCCATGCTCAGCCAGACCACTGAGGCCTCATGCAGAGGTTCTAAGCTGTGTCCTCGAGGTACATGAAACCCACAGCGGAGTTTAGCACATACACAACCATCACCAGATACTGACCCCAGGCAAACCTGGCTCCTGTGCCTGGGGACACGGCAAGTCATGAATGGAAAAGACTTAAGTGACATCTGGCATGGTCTCCCCTGAGATCACCTGGCCTGAGAAGACAGGTCGTCAGCTCTGTTGAAGATGAGAGCTGGAGCTTGGAGGTCTCACCAGTATCTAGAAGATGCAGAAACAACCACGTCCCTCCATGGTACACCAGCTCCCTGGAAAGACTGTGTGCAGCTGTTTGCAGAGACCCAGCCACAGTTCCCTGAGTGTTTCCAGGGACCCAGTCAGTGCCCTGGCTGCTTCCAGAGACCTAGTTAGAGTCCTCTGGCTGTTTCCAGGGACCTAGCCACAGTCCTCTGACAATTTCCAGACAACCACAGCTGCCTATCTATTTCAGGAACAGAGTTGCAGTTGCCCAGCTGCCCCGAGATGTTTCCTGGGAAGCCCTCCTGACCCAGAGACTCTGTTTTGATGATCTGCTCAATGGACACTAAAGGACTTGTTAGATTCCACTGCTGACCCCAAGACCAGGCTGTGCTCACAAAGCTGATTTCTGAGCTGGCTTCCAGGTCCGGCCTCATTTGGTGCATCAAGAGCCCCAATATGCCCCCTATGGGGGTCCTGTGGACACAGGCCGCTGGCCCCAGTCTCTGCTTTCAAAGAAAGTTGCTCAGAGCTGAGAGGGGGAGATGGGGTCCTATAGGGTGACCCTCGGGTTCTACTTACTTTTAAAATGTATCGCCAGGCATGGTGGCACATGCTTGTAATCCCAGTACTTGGGAGGCTGAAACAGGATGATCACAGGTTCAAGGCCAGCCTCAGCTACTTTAATGAGGTCCTCCGCAACTTAGACCCTGTTCCAAAATAAAGAAAAAAATACGGCTGAGGGTGTGGCTTAATGGCAGAATGCCTCTGGGTTCAATTCCCAGTGCCACCCCCCCTCCCCGCAAAAAAAAAAAAAGTGTCTAACAGCGAGATTGCACACATTGGAGGCATGCACCGTGAAGACTTGATGTGCATATGCGCTGTGTAGGTCCGCTGCAATCCCTTCAGTCCGCGCAGCACCCACGCTGCTCCTTAGTTCTCTGCACTTGCTCACCTGCCCCCTTGCAGTTGGGCCAGTGTTTCCTGATGGAGTATGCAGATCAGGGATGGAAGAGGGAGGCATCTGGGGAGGTGCCACAGGGCGAAGGCAGAGCTGCCCACCCACCCAAGCCACACACACACAGGAATACACACACACACACACGTGCATGCACTTGCACGTATGTACATCGACACACTCGCATATGCACACATTCGCCTGCACTCACTCACTCCAGGAGAGCCCCGAGTCCCCTGTGGGATGAGACCTTTTGCTCTTACCCCCACTTCCTGCAACAGACCCTGTCTTCCCTCAGATTAAAATAGAAATTACACTTCTATCCACCAGGGGCGAGAACATCTCGTGTGGATGAGTTTGTGTGCCTATCTCCAAAAAAGCACAGCATGTAGCCCCAGGAGAACTCAGGTCTGTCTCTCATGAAGCTGACCTGCAAATATATTCACAGCTCAAAAGATCAAACTGTATCCCTTAAATACATAAAATTATTATTTGTTAATTTTAAAAGGCTTTATAAAAGAACTACAGCCCCCAACCCAAGAAAGCCTTCATGCCTGTTATAGAGTGGATTTTGAAAATGTTATTGTATAGCAGGGCATGGTGGCACACACAAGTAATTTCAGTACTTGGGAGGGTGACACAGGAGGATTACAGGTTCAAGGACAGCCTAAGCAACTAAGCGAGTTGTTTCAAAGAAAAAGGGCTGGAGATGTGGCTTAGTGATGGCTCATCCCTGGGCTTAATCCCTAGTAACACACACGTTAACAACAACAAAACATATATATAGGGCCAGGTGGGAGAGCAGGGCTCAGGTGTCAGAGCCACAGCCCAAGTCTTGGAGTACAGGGGTGGGCAGGAGTATGGGCTCCACAGCTGACCCAGGGGACACCTGCCCAGAGAACAGGGTGGAAGATAGGGGTGAGTGCTGTACCCGCCGGCAAATTTGAACAGTCCTGAAGGGGGGAGTGAGGATTAAAGACAAAGTCAATATTAAGTCTGTTACTGGGAGGGCTGACAGTCAATACTGTAGCGCCGAGTTTATTTCACAGGATCTTTTTATACCATGACACCAGGAAGCTTATACAAGAAAAATAACATGGGAATGTTAGTTATACCATGGCAACATAACATACAAAACATTACATGAGGTTTTGTAGCCCCTACAAGACCTATTGTCTTAATATACTGATTGTACCGAAGTCCCTCAACCATAGCTCAGTACAAGCGTCATAAGCATCTATATCCAGGTTATTGTTTCCTAGGTCTATAATGTCAACACAAAATGCCTGGTTGATTTTAGCAAAATATGAGTAATTAAAAATAGTCTCCAACAGGTGAGTGCACCAAATACTCCTGTGTGTATACTGTGCAGATATGACTATATTGACTCATCAGGAGGATGTATGGCTCTCCCTCTGCACAGGGGAACATAAGGGCTTTTGTGAAAATGTGTGAGCTGGGAACCATGAGCCTGTTAGGACCAGCATCCACGCCTGTAAGCTTCCAGCCCCCATCCTACCCTGTCTGTGTGTGTCATTTTATCAGATATCCATCCATCCATCCATCCACCACCATATACTTACACATCCAGCAACCATGCACTGCTCTATCCTTTATTCATCCACCCAGTCACCAATCTACCCATGCTTCATCTATCCTCCAACCTATCAATCATCCATGTATCCACCCATCCATCCATCCACCATTCCATCCATTCATCTATTTCTCCATCCATCCATCATCCTTCCATTTCTTTTCTCTCTCTCTTAATCATTTATCTATCATTGTATCCATCTCTCCATTCATCTTATCTATCCATCAATTCTCCACCCATCCATCTATCCATCCATCAGCATATATTTATGAATCCATCAACCAACCACTGATCCATTCTTTATCCATGTATTCATTCACCTATCTACCCATCCTTCAACCATCTGTCAAGTTATCAATAGTCCATGTATCCATCCATTATCCATTCACCCATTCATCCTTCATCAGTTCATCCATCCACCCTTTATTTTATTATCCATCTATCCATCCATCCATTTCTCCATCTTTCCATCATTCATCCATTTATCATTTATATCTATCAATCAGTTATCTATCATTGTATCATTGATTACTTATGTGCACAAGTATCTCTCTACCTATCCATCTGTCTGCAGCACATTAACAATACGTGGTTTATCTGGACATGGTTCAGCCTAGTTATGAAACTCCTCACTAGAAACACCACCCAGAAACCTAGGCTTCCTGTGCTCACTTTGGGGAAGTTAGAATGGGGCCCAGAACCCAGCACTTCCGTCCCTGTGGCACGTCCTGTGAGCTCACCCTGCACTGTCCTGGCTGTGGGGGGCCTGTACTCAAACCCAGGGCAAGCACAGAGCAGGCTGGAGACCTGGGCCATGTCCCCCCACCCCACCACGGTCTTGGCCCTCGGTGAGTTTGGAAATGAAAGGGGGTCCCAGGGACAAGGAAGGGGGGAAGATGGAAATGGGTCCAACTCCTGCTTCAAGGCCAGGTTGCTGAGCCTGGGGTCAGGGGGAGTCATGCCTGCAGATGCCTGCCTGCTTGGTGTCTCCTGGGCCTGAGCTCACTAAGGAGGAGTCTGAGGATTCTCACATGTCCTGGAAAGTGAGGACCCGGGGAGAGGGGTCCAGTGGGACTGGTTGAGAGGGGACTTTGGCCTCATATGGCCCCTGCTAGCATGGAAGGAAACTGTCTTACCTAGAGGCAACATTGATTAGGGGTCTTGGCTCTGCAAACTGACCCTTGACGCCCAGTGTAAGGGAGGCGGCCACGGCATTTCTCTCATGAGGTTTCTCTTCCAGTTCTCTGCCTGGGTCAGAGGATCTACATGCTCAAAGGTGAGTCACGTCTATGTCTGCTATTTGAAGCTGTGAAAGAAGGGATGGGGGCACCCAAGAGTGACCAGCAGACAAAGAGGCCAGATGAGCTGGGCAGAGCAGAGAGAGGTCCAGGCCCTGAGATCCCAGGCTCACCCCAGAGCCAGGCCAGCCAACTCTCGGATGGGAGCACAAGAGACAGCGTCCACAAGGGGTCCCGGCCTCTGCCCTCCCCACTGAGTTCTTGCAGGTGGGGCAGGCACCTCAGGCACTGATGTTTCTCTTCTCTCTTGTGAGACAGAAAGGCCGTTTGTCCCCAGTTTACTCCTGGGGCATCTGAGATCCAAGATGGTGTGACCCTTAGATGTTGTTGTAGTCAGCCTTCCTGCCGCTGTGACCAAAATACCTGACAAGAACAACTCAGAGGAGGCAAGACTTATTGGGACTCAGGGTTTCAAGGTGTCAATCCGTAGGGCTGGCTCTGAAGCATAGCGGCAGGGGCAGGGTGCAGGGAAGGATGCTGCTCCAACATCATGAAGGCTGGAAGTGGGGTGTGGGGGCGGTGAGGGGGCCGGTGCACACACATATATAGTCTCCAAGACCATACCCCAGTGACCTACCTCCTCTAAGGTTGGCATGTCCCACCTGCCTATGTTGTTACCAAATCCATTAATCCACCAATGGATTTGTGCACTGATGAGATTGGAACACCATGAGTCAGTCATTTCAACTTTGAATTTTTTTCTGTGTGTGAAATGTTGGGAATTAAACCTAGGTCAGTTCTACCTCAATGCTACACTCCCAGCTAGCCCTATTTTATTTTTTATTTTGAAACAAGGTATTCTTAGCCAGGTGTGGTGGCACATTCTTCTTTTTTTTTTTTTTTTTTTTTTTTTTTTGCGGTACTGGGGATTGAACTCAGGGTCATTCTACCTCTGAGCTATACACCCAGCTCTATTTTTTATTCTTTATTTTGAAACAGGGTCTCACTAAGTTGTGGAGTGCCTCACTAGGTAGCTGAGGCTGGCCGCGAACCCAGATCCTCCAGTCTCAGCCTCCCGAATGCTGGGATTACGAGCGTGCACCACCACGCCCGGCTTTTTTATTTTTTATTTTATTTTTCAGCATGGATTTTTTCATATGTTTCTTGAGTACAAGAGGGTTATGTAGACATTTACGACATATCAATCATTGTCAGAACACAAATAGCATCACTTCTTTGTTTTACACGTATCGCCCACATTCTTACATAGCCTGGTCAAGCAAACTTTCTAGAGTCATAATACCATAAAACCTTAGGGTCTTATATTTACATTCTAAGAAGTAAGAGGGTCTTTCATCTACACATCCTAGGAGCCATCTCCAGACTTCGAGACGCCAATATAGCCATAGCAGAATAGTGAGTATAATTACTCATATATGCAGATAGCAACTGCCAGGGGGGAGAGGGCCCAGCTAGGCTCCCACAACTCCCCTGTTTTTATTTTAAAATGCACGAGGACTGGGTGGCACATGCTTCTAATCCCAGTAATTGGGAGACTGAGACTGGAGGATCGGGGTTCTTGGCCAGCCTCAGTTACTTAGTGAGGCCCTCCACAACTTACTGACGCCCTGTTTCAAAATAAAGAATAAAAAAATGGACTGGGAGTGTAGCTTAGAGGTAGAATGCCCCTGGGTTCAATCCCTAGTATGGCAGAAAGCAAGCAAGCAAGCAAGCAGACAAACAAAAAACAGGGTATTGTTAAGTTGCTGATGCTGCCCTTGAACCCACTATCCTCCTGTGTCCACCTCTCAAGTACTGAGATTACAGACATGCACCAGCTCACCTGGCTCCCTCTGAACATCCTCACATTGCTAATACGCGAGTTCTTCCAGGGAACATTCTATATCCAACCATAACAGATATGGAGCTGAGTTTGATCAGAGGCGGTCGTTAGTTTTCCAACTTCGCCTGTCCTGGGGCTCTCTTGTTCACTGTGTGGGAGCTGGGGGTGTGAGCCCAGGGATCTTGAGTGCTGGGGGTGGGGGGACAAAAGAGCCAGGGGAGGTGGGGCAGGGCATTCCCCAGGAAGGGACAGTCAGGGGAAGGCTCAGGATGCCGAGGTCAGCCCAGAAGGGGAAGAGACTGCCCATCCTTCACCAGCACTTTCTGACCCCTAAGAACTCACAGTGAAATCAGCCCCCATCCACAGAAGCAGGCTCCCCCACAGGAGGGTCACCTGGGAATTGGGCCCTGGGGAAGAGCCCAGGGGGACAGGCTCTTGCCTGGAAAGTGGGAAAGTAGCTCCTACTTTGGGATCCTGGGCTGGGTCTTGTCCACCCATCAGTGATGCCCCCTTGTCC
The DNA here is from genome assembly GCA_004027655.1 of Graphiurus murinus. NCBI lineage: Eukaryota > Metazoa > Chordata > Mammalia > Rodentia > Gliridae > Graphiurus > Graphiurus murinus. The sequence goes on along the minus strand of PVLC010019204.1, from coordinate 2,326 downwards.
TTCTGCCTCCAGCCCCTGCCTTCCAGATCTACACAGGGTTGAACTGTGTCCACCTGGGGCTGGCTGGGCTTGTCTTGTTGATCCTGGTGGTGATACTGGGGGAAGCTTGTCACAGCCAGAGGAAGTCTGGACAAGACAGCACCCAGGAGAGAGCTTGAACTCCAGGGTGCCATGGGAGACACCCCCACGGAGTCTGAGACCCATGCCCAAGGAGACCCCCAAGCCTGACATGGACTGTGCACTCTGCTGGGTCTGAACCTGTTCTCAACATGCCTCTGGGAACAATGATGACATTTCCCAGCCTCCCTCCAAATATCAGCTCCTGCCCCCCAGGGTTTGCCTCAGTGTGTGATGCCCATCTTCAGGGTCCTGGCTCCACCCCTGGTCTCTCCTCCCTTCTGATTCCAGGACAGCAAGCCGTTTCCCTCAGCCTGAGCCTCTCCCTCCACCTCCCTCTCTGCTCTACAGGCTCTGATGGCCCAGCCCAGGCCATTTCCTTAACCTTCACTCAACTCACCTCAGCAGGTGACCTCAGGTTGGAACCTCCCACCTCTCTCACTCTACATTAGCAGCTGCCTGCTCAGAATCAGGAACCTGTCCCCAGTGTCCTGGCTTTCCTAGAAACTGACACCCAACACCAGCCTTCACCAGGGAGGCCTTGAATTATACACTCCCTGTGATGAATTGACCCCTTTAATATTGTATAACATTATTACTTCTTTTTTTTTTTTAAACCAAAAGTCTTTTTTGGCTGAAATAAAAATGGGTAGTTCTGGTCACTTTTGGTTTCTATTTGCATGCAATGTCTTTCACCAAAGTGCATTTTAAATTTAAAGTGAGTCTCTTATAGGGAGCATTTAGTTGGATCATATTTTTAAAAAGCCATTCAAACTGGTGCCATGAGAATTTTTTTTTTTTTTTTTTGTGGTACTGGGGATTGAACTCAGGGACGTTCTACCTTCGAGCTACACCCCCAACCCTATTTTTTATTCTTTATTTTGAAACCAGGTCTCACTAAGTTGCAGAGTACCTCACAAAGCACCTGAGGCTGGCCGAGAACCCGGATCCTCTGATCTCAGCCTCCCAAATGCTGGAATTACAAACATGGGCCACCACACCCGGCTCGCCATGAGCATTTTTTTTTTTTTTGTACTAGAGATTGAACTCAGAGGCATTTTACCTCCAAACTACATCTACAGTCCTAGTTTTTATTCTTTATTTTGAAACAGGGTCTCACTAAGTTGCAGAGGGTCTCACTAAGTAGCTGAGGCTGGCTGCAAACCTGAATCCTCCTGTCTCAGCCTCCCAAGTACTGAGATTACAAGTGTGCATCACCATGTCTGGGTTTGCCATGAACTTTTAATTCCAATACTTGGAAGGCTGACACAGGAGGATCATAGGTTTGAGTCAGCCCCAGCTACTTAGTGAGGCCTTCTGCAACTTAGTGAGACCCTGTTTCAAAAATAAGAAATATAAAAAATAGGGCAGGGGGTGTACCTCAGAGGTAGAATACCTTTGGGTTCAATCCCCAGTACCGGAAAACAAAACAGAACAAAATGAAAACCAAAAAACTGGTGCCATGGCATACATCTATAATCCCAGTTCTTGGGAGGCTAAAACAGGAGGATTGCATGTTTTAGGCCAGCCTTAGCAACAAGTGAGACTCTCAGCAACTTAGTGAGACACTATTTCAAAAATAAATAAATAAATAAATAAATAAATAAATAAATAAAGTTCTGGCAGTGAAGTTTGGAGGTAGAATATCCCTGGGTTCAATTCCTAGTACCACAAATAAAGTAAAAAAAAAAAAAAATTAATCTATTTAGTCCTTCTGTGTCTTTGATTAGAGAATTTAATTCATTTATATTTAAAGTAATTATTAAACTAGGGACTTACTATGTCCATTTTGTTAATTATTTTCTGAATCTTTGATACTTCCTCTGTACCATTCTTCCTATTTTTCTTCTTCTTCTTCTTCTTCTTTTTTTTTTTTGGTACTGGAATTTGAACACTGCTGTTTTCTACCTTTGAGCTACACCCCAGCCCTTTTCATTTTGAAACAAGTTCTTGCTAAGTTGCTGAGGCTGGCCTCTCATCTGTGATTCTCAAAGTTAAAAAAGTTAAGGTCAGGAGACTTCCGGGAAGATGGCGACGGAGTGAGACACGTCTCAAGAGCCGCTGTGAGCTCGATTCAAATCAGTCGTGGATCCAGTTTTTTGAAAAAAGAAAAAAAGCAACAAAAAGGTGGAAAACGCTGCGAAAACTGGAATACAGCTGAGCAGAACCCGGAAGACCGACCAGAGAGAGCAAAGAAGCCCGTCTCCGC
>PVLC010019203.1:0-30990 GCA_004027655.1 Graphiurus murinus | reverse complement strand
ACATCATAACGAACTGCAGAATGACAGTGATATGCACGCACACAGCATCACTTGGTGAGCTTCCACCTGGCTCCTTCCCCTCTCCCTTTCCTTCCCCATACATAATATTGAGATTGGCACTGATAAATTCAAATATATACCTAATGGTAATGGCACATTACCCCTACCCTCCCTTATACACCTTCATCACTCTGCTGGGGTTTCTTCTCCATTATCCAAAGTCCCTTTTGTATCCTAATTACTCCCTAGCCTCCATATATAAGAGAAAACCTATGACCCTTCACTTTTCTGTGATAGGCTAATATTACCTAATGTTTTTCAGGTCTATTCATTTTCTTGCAAATGACATAATTTTGTTTTTCTTCATTGCTGAGTAGAATTCCCTTGTGTGTATATCCCATAATTTTGTAATCTATTCATCTGTTGATATATACCTAGGTTGGTTCCATGATTTGACTATTATGAATTGTGCTGCTATAAACATGAATATGCATGTATTACTATAATATTCTGATTTCAACCCCTTTGGAAAGATACCAGGAATGGTATAGCTGGATTGTATGGTGGATCTATTCCCAGTTTTCTGAGGAATCTCCACACTGATCTCCATAGTGGCTGCACTAATTTGCAATCCCAACAACAGAGTAGAAGAGTTTTTATTTCCCACATCCTCACCCACATTTATTGTTCAACTTTTTGATAATTGCCATTCTAATTGAGGTTAGATGGAATGTCAGTGTAGTTTTGATTTGCATATTTCTGATTGCTAATGATGTTGAACTTTTTAAATATATTTTTGGTCAGTTTTATTTCTTCTTTTGTGAAGGGTCTTGATCAATTCCTCATTTGTTGATTTTTTTTTTTTTTGGCATTGTGTTCTTTTGTGATCTTTGTATATTCTAGATGTTAGTCTTCCATCAGTTAGCTAGGACTATATTATTGTTTATCTTTAAAAAATAGCTTTTTGGAGAGACGGATCCAAGATGGCAACGGAATGAAACAGCTTTCCATAGATGCTGTGATTGCGAACGAAATTTACCATAAAAGGAGCATCTTAACAGAAGAAAAATACAACAAAAAAAGTGAAATTTGAACCACACCTAAAGAAGATCAAAAAAGCGGACCGAGGAGGGCAAGGGGACTTGCTACAGCCCCGCGCCCAGGGCTACGGCCCCGCGCACTGCACAGCGGTGGTCAGGCGCCGCGCTGTGGAAGAAGCAGCGGAGATGAGCCAGACTCTGTGAGCAGCTAACTACACGGGGACACAGCTAACAGCCCAGGCGTGGCGTTGGCCCCAAATCTCCACGAATTACCCAGGTGGGGATCGCCGCAACAGTGACCAGAACCCCCGTGGAACAGTCGGCAGAAGCTCCTGCGGGCCAGTCGGAAGCTCCCTCGGACCAGTGTCTACGTATCACCCCAAAGACGGAGCAGTGAGCAACGGTGCAAAGGAGGAAAGAGCACAGGCAGGAATCCAGCTTCTTCACAGAAGGAAGAGAAGGAATACTGGAAAATCGAACACAAACTCGGAGAGGGGAGCCTGCGCGCGCTGGGAACAGCGGCTGCCATCTTTGATGCCAGCTACTCCCACCAACTTCCTGCTAGCTACGCAGACCATCATTGCCTGATTGCGCCTCCAGCCATCAGAACGGGAACAGGCCGTGTTGCAGGGAGTCGTACTTACACAATCATATCAAGGTCATTCACTGAAGTGAACCTGAGGGGGAGGGAGGGGGAGGGAATGGGGTGGGAATTGGGAAAGGGGTCAAATGAGAATTGTGTGCAAATATGTTGTTAACAACTAGTACTTAACAAAGATGTATGCTATATTGCACGAATTACTACAATAAAAATTATAATTAAAAAAAATAGCTTTTTGTTTTCTTGAGGTTTGGTATTTTTTATTATTGTTGTTTTCTATTTCATTGATTTTGCTCTGATTTTAATTATTTCCTGCTCTCTACTGGCTTTGGGATTAGTTTGCTTCTGTTTTTCAAGGGCCTTGAGGTATATAATTACGTTGTTTATTTGGTGACTTTCTGTTTTGTTTTTTCTTTTTATGTGGGCACTCAATGCTTTAAAATTTCCTCCTAAAACTGCTTCAAAATAGATTTGGTATGTTCTATCTCAATTTTCTTATAATTCTAAATCTTTCATGATTTCTCTCCTTTTTTTTTCTACAATCCAGTCTTTACTCAAAAGTGTATCATTCAATCTCCATGTGTTTATATAATTCCTTTGGGTCCTCTTGTTGTTGATTTCTATTTACATTCCATTATTACCTGGAAAGATGAAAGGGCTTATATTGCATATTTTAAATTTGCTGGTACTTGTTTAGTGGACAACAGTATGGTCTATTTTGGAGAAGCTTCCATGAGCAGCTGAGAACAATATGCATTTAGCTATTGTTGAATGGAATATTATGTATATGTCTACTAGGTCAATTTAGTTTATAGTGTTCTTTAGCTCTGAAGAGTCTTTACTCATTGTTTGTCTGGAAGATTGATCTAGTGATGTGAGAGATGTGTTGCCCAATGTTATTCTGCTGAAGTCTGAGTCTTAATGTCCCAAAGAGTTTTTTTTTATAAAAGTGAGTGTGCTCATGTTTCAGTCATGAATTTGCTATCATTATATATTCTTGTAGGATTGTTTCATTTTTCTGTAAGAAATGACCTACTTTATCTTTTTTGGTAAATTCTGTCTTAAAGTCTGCTTTTTCGCATATGAGATTTGTTACCTCTGTTTGTTTGGGGTTTCTGCTTGCATGGAATATCCCTTCCATCATTTTGCCTTTAGCTTATGAATATTTTTACTTTTTAAGTGAGTTTCATGAAGGCAGCATATAATTAGATTATGTTCTTTAATCCACATTGCAAGTTCATGCCTTTTAATTGGAAGCTGAGACCATTGTCATTCAATGTTATCATTGAAAGATGATTTTTATTCCCTTTCATGTTGAGTTATATTTTCTGTTTTATATAGTGTTATATCTCCTTTGCTTAGTTGCCCATCTGAATTCATTCCTTATCTGATTCAGGCTTTTATTTCTTGTTTCTTCTTTGTGGTTTATTTCTTCAAGTATTTTTTTCTAATGTTGGCTTGGTCATCATGAAGTATTTTAGTTTCTACTTGTCTTGGAAGATTTTTATTTGTCTGTCAATTTTGAAAGATACTTTTGCTGTATATAGCAGTCTTGGTTGGAATTTGTTTTCTTTTAGGGTTTGGGTACATCATATCAGGACTTCCTGGCTTTCATGATTTGGGTTGAGAAGTCCTGAGTGATTTTTAATGTCATTCATTCATTTACTCTCTGTGCATTTAAGATTCTCTCTTTTTTAGTCATTTTGATTATTATGTAGCATCGGGAAAATCTTTGATCTTGTCTTATTTGGGTTCTGAATGTCTCCTACATGTAGCTATTCATCTTGTTTTTTTGTTGTTGTTGTTGGTTTGGTTTTTTTTTTGTTTTGTTTTGTTTTGTTTTTTCAGTACTGGGGATTGAACTCAGGGGCATTCTACCTCCAAGCTATACCCCCAGCCCATTTTTTTTTTCTTTATTTTGAAACTGAGTCTCACTAGGTTGTGGAGTGCCTCACTAGGTAGCTGAGGCTGGCCGCGAACCCGGATCCTCCAGTCTCAGCCTCCCGAATGCTGGGATTACAAGCATGTGCCACCATGCCCGACTCATCTTGTTTTCTATTTTGTGCAAATTCTCTGATATTATTTCTCTAAAGAGGTTTACTAATTCTCTTCATCTGTGCTTCTAAACCTTCTTCAATGCCTATTATCTGTAATTATGATCCTTTCATAATACTCCAGTTTTCATGGATATTCTTATTGTGTTGTATTGTCTTCTCTATGTTGTTGACTGTATGCTCAGTTTTAATGAGCTCTCTTCTATGAATGAGACTCTATTTTCCATGTGTTCTAGTCTGCCAGTGGTGGTTTCTATTCAATATTTTGTTTTATCTATTTTCTCCTTCATTTTGCTCAGGGCCTATTTTTTATTCTTATTTAGGGCCTCCATTTCTTTATTGACATATTCTTTCATATCCTGTGCACTTCTCCCATTTCCTTTCTAACATCGTTTATTATATCAATAACCAAAATCTGAATTTTCCTGGAATTTTTTGCAGGTCTGTATTGTTGATCTCTATTGTTGTGGAGCTGTGAAAGTTTATTGTTTCCTTGTTGGTCTTCATTCTCATGTTTTCAGGATTCTTAATATTGTATCTCTGTTGTGTTGGCATCCTCTTCCTTTTTGTGTGGGAGTCCTATGTCTATTCATTGTCCCTTTATAATAAGTCCTCTGCTGGAGGCATATATTTGCATCAAAGAATCTATCTCATATAATCAATGTTTTGAGTTAATTCTCCCAGAACCTCTTTAATAGGATATGATACTTAGCCAGTGCAGGCAAGCAGCAGTGCATTCCCTGTAGTTCTCTGCAGTTCTTTGTTCTCTCTGTGCCCAAATTTATCAGTGCCAGAGTCTATAATGTTCAGAAGCTGTGTCCCAGCTGGCTGAGCTTTAATGTCCCAGGGGCACCACCACTGCTCTTCTAATTTCTATCACATGAAACCCTGACAATTTCTGGCCTCCATGTCTGCCTGGCTCAAACTCCACTTAGGAAGAGTTTGTATTATTCCTAGACTGTGGCATGACTATCTGGGTTAAATTGTCTCAACAACATCGCCACAGCTCTGCCAGCTGTGATCATGTGAAGCACTGGAGGTCCCTAGCCTCACTGCTTGTGGGGCTCAACCTCTACCAAGGAAGATATTGTACAGTTCTGAACTTGATGCTTGACTGTTATTAGCCCTGGGACATCACTACTGCTCTGGTATCTTAGATCATATGAGAACTTGCCAGCTTCCTCTCTTGGTACTCATGGACTCATGGCTCCCAAATTCCTCTTGGTGAGAAATTATAGCACATGGGTGGATCAGTTATTTTGCCCCAAAGACTCCACCACTGCTACTCTAGCAGTTATTACTGAAAACCCTGCTGGGGTGAAGTGGACTGCTGACTCTGTCCCATCTGAGTGTCCCTAGGGATTGTCTGCTAGTTCATGTTTCTGCTGTATCTGACTATACAGATTATAAATTCATGGTCTTGACAAGGGCAGATGTAGCTACTTGGGTCCTTGCAGAAAGAGTCTGTAATTTCTTGGTCTTGATGAGTTCAGCTTCAGCCACACAAGTTCATTGGGAGGTTTGGCTGGCCAGTCTGGAGATTTGCGGTCTTGAGGCTTTCAAGCATGGAGAGAAGACTGTGATTGCTTTTCTCTTTGGTTCTCTGCAATCATGGGTTCAGCAAGTTTCATCTTCATCTTTGCTATAGTTGTCTCTGGGAGCCATTGTATTCTAGCGGCTGCCTGCTCTAGCACAAGCACACCAAGAAGGCTCTATTCACCCAACGAGACACATGTAGCTCATTTAAGCCCTTTGTTCTTTGTGCACCTTCTGATTCAACTACATTTCAACAGATTTTCTTTTGTTGAATTCTGGCTGCTTTCTTTCTCTTGCCAAGAAGCAGTCTTCCTGCCCACCGAATTCTGATTCTCAGAGCAACTGAAATGTGCTAGCTTCCTGTTTTGCCATCTTTGTTCCCATCCATAGCATCAATTTTCTACTACATTTTCTCAAATCTGTTTCCCATCAGTTCATCTGGTAATTCATCCATTTTCCATGCACTGAAGCACTTTTCAGGTGTAGGGTTCAGTTTTAGGCAACTTTCTATAAGGGTTAAAAAGAATAAAGAACATGGGGAATGGTATGTTTGACTCTGAGTTCTGGTTCTGACATAAACAAGTTGTATGAGGCAGACTCAGGCTTTGGAGGCCTGAGAATTATATATTTCCTAGGGTTCTCCCTAAGAAAAAGAAAAGAAAATGAGGACTACATGGCAACACAAATGAGAAGCCCAGTAGCATAAGTCTCACCAATGTCATTGAATTTCACCTCTGTACCTGAGTTTGATCTTCAGCTTTAGTGTGATCTTAAAGAAGTTACTTAATGCCTGATGTGGTGTCACACACTGAGACAGGAGGATCACAGGGTCAAGACCAGTCTCAGCAAATGAAAAATGCCCCAGCAAATTAGCAAGACTCTGTTTCAAAATAGGACTGGGGGTATAGCTTAGAAATAGAACAGCAACATGGGGTTCAATCCCCAGTATAAAAGGAGAATCATAAGCAGAGGCAGAAGCAGAAGGAGGAGGAGGCGGAGGAGAAGGAAGAGGAGGAAGAGGAGAAAAAGAAGAAGAAGCTATTTAACCCCATTTGCTTTTGTGTAAACTGGGGGTGAAATATGTTCCTTATATGATTGTCATGACAGTTGAACAAGACCATAAGTACACAAAAAGTGCTTTTCACAGTGGCTGGTGCAGGGCAAGCTACATTTATGGTGAGTGTTGATCCTATCAGAGAACTGGCCAAGAACTGAGACTTCTATGTGATTTGTGTAGACCATAGCAGGTAATGACTTCTCTCTTTTCTTTCCTACCCTAGAAAAATGTATACGATCTAAATGACTTCCTATAATCCCAGATAAATGCTGGGATAACCAAGTAAGTTTAAACAATACAGTGAACCTCTAGAAAAGAGCAAGAGAACACACCTGACCTTAGGTAGTCTTTTTCACTCACTTGATTGGATTCACTGAACTGGCTTTCATAAGGACAAAAGTAAATGTTTGGGATAGAAGCCTTTCATCAGTGGAGTAGAACACCAGCATCTCGAATAAACAATTTGATCAAACATTTCATCACAGGGATTGTGTTTGCCCACAAAGGCACTTTTGCACCTATGTGCACTGGTTTTCTCCTCCCCAAAATATTTATTTGGCATTTTCTTGACTCCATTTGAGGGCATCAATTTTTTTCTTTCTTTTTTTTTTTTTCTTATGCGTTTTGTTTTTTAAATCACAAATTGTCCAGATACGCTATCTTTATTAATCATTTTAACTATTTTTATTTTATTACAACCAATATTATATAGTGAGAAATATTTCACATTGAGTGGATGAAGCATTACTTTTCATTATGTTCTCTAATTTATTTCCACCAAACTGCTTAGCTCGAAACTCATGCTCTGTCTCCTTCCTCTTATGTTCCAGCCCAAATTCTGCATCTGTTTCTGTCCTCTTCATTGGTCTCATCATCTATCATCTCGATTCTCATCTTTATTCAATAAAACTATTTTCCATGTTGTTTTAGGCCCCAAAATACAAAGAGAAGAAGTAAACTGCAGTCACCTTTTCCATGTGCACAAAACCTAGAGAAAGAGGCAAACAAAGGATTAATGATTCCATAATATTATTCTATCATAATGTTGTGTCCTACACATTAAGGAAATACAGAAGATTAAGAGCCCAACTGTACAGGGAATGGGATAAGGTCAGAAGGGATGAGAACAAAAGCAATAAGAATGAAGCCAAGCTTTAGAGAGTAAATAAAGTTTTATGAAGAGAGTGCAAATGGTGATTAATTGCCAAGAAGAAAGAGCATATGCAAAGATCCCTTTGCAAGAAAGTGCACGGCACAACAAGGAAATAGAAAGATCTCGGTAAATCTGAAGCATGAGTATGCATGGGACTATAAAAACGGGCAGTATCTGGATTTTTAAAAAACATTACTGTCATTTTGAGGAGTTTTTAGGCTTTATTCTACAGGAAGTTAGGAAACTGTTGAATGTATTGGGGAAGGGTTTGTGTTTTAGAATGATAAGTCTATCTACAAGTTTTGTGGGAGTTGAACTGGCAGAAAAAGAGACAGGACTTGGAAACCACTTACAAAGCTATTAAAGCAGTAAAAGTAAATGATTATGAGAGTCTGAGCCATAGGAGAGACAATAAGAATGCAGAGGATTGGATGATTTCAAATGTTGTCTAGGACACAGAGTGAGATGGGAGATAAGGAAAGTTGTGGGTGATTCCTGAATTTAACATCTCTCTGGTGAATCTCATAGAGAAATCACACACGCGCAAACAGATTATATGCCTCTTAAAATACATTGCGTGTATATATTTCACTAAGAATTTCCAAGAAAATTGCAGTTCTAAACAGGTTTAACCATTTAAGAATCGTTATTAATATTCTATTATTGTGTTCTTAATAGACCATGAGGAATGAAAGCCTCATAGCAATTTTCAGAAAATCTAGTTGCCAACATCTATTAATTTCTTTGAGGAATTTTTTCACATATAAAATGTTATTCCAAACATTATACTAAGTAGAATTCCAATGTAATACTTTCTCATTTCTTTTTATTATGCTGTTATTAGCATTTTGATTTTGAACTGTTTTATTGATTGTTAAATATATGCAAAATTATATTTATAATATATTGAAGGTTCAAAGAGTAACCACAAAATGAACATCTTTACTCAGCTCTAGAAATGGAATATGGCCAATACTAAGAAGCCTTTGTGTGCTCGTCATTTATCTCATCACCTTCCCTCCATCTACCTCACTCTTAGGTAACTAAAAAAATCTGATTTTTTTTCAAGTTAACTATGACTTTACCTTTTGTTTTCCAGATTATCACATGCATATCATTCATCTTAGTCATCATTTTGCACTTACTGGCAGGGATACTTTCTGAGAAAAGCATAGTTAGGTGATTTCACTGTTGTGTGAGCTTTAGAGAGTTTACCTACACAAATCTAGATTGTATAGCCTGCTACACACCTACACTGTATGGTATAGCCTAGTTTTAAATTTTTATTTTTTTACTTTTTAAACTCTTTCATTAAAAAAATCTAGGACACAGACACACATATTAGCCTAGGCATACCAGGGTCAAGATTATAAATATCCCTGTTTTTTGCTTTCACATTTTGTCTCATTGGAAGGCCTTAAGGAGCAATAGCACACACACAGAGCTCTCATCTCCTATGATAGCAATGCCTTTTCTGGAATCCTTCTTAAGGCTACTTCACGGTTAACTTTTTAAAATAAGTAGGAGTAAATCTAACCATAATAAGTCTAGTAGAGTAAATACATACTAATAACAAAGTCATTCATTAACAGTACCAAGAAATATGTATTGTATATAATTCTATATGCTATACTTTGCACAAGTGGCAGTACAGTAGATTTGTTAATACCATCATCACCATACACGTGTTGAGTGATGCCTTGCACTATGACTTTACAACAGCTATTTCGTTGGCAATGGGAAATTTTTAACTCTATTATAATCTTATGGGACCATGGTCATGTGTGTAGTCTGTTGTTGACCAAATGTTGTTCTGCAGGGTATGACTAAAAATTAAATCCTACTTATGCACTCCTCATGATTTCTAGTTTTTGCCAAACAATATATTCCTGAAATACAACTATGTTGATGCATACATAGATACTCTTTATTCTTTGACTCCAATGTAGAGTTATCATTATAAACATACCTTTATTTTTGGTATCCAGTCTTCTGTTGACTGGTCTATTATAAACGTTTATGCTTTGAAAATTCTTGGGCATGTTTCTTTACAGATATGATATAGGAGAAGAGCTAATCAGCTCCCTTGCTAAGACTATTTGCCTAATTTATCTTTTCCAGCTTTTGGGTTTCAAAGATCTCAGAGTTTTTAGGAGTATCTATCTCTTATTAATCATTATATATATATATATAATATGTATATATGTATATATACATATATGTATATATGTATGTATGTATATTTATGTGTGTATATATATATGTATATATATATATATATACATATAATGATTTGCAGTGAATAAATCCCCAAACTCATGTAAGTACACATTTACATGATGTCTATTACCTGACAAATTTATTTAACAACTGGGTGGGAACAACTATCAGCTTGAATAGAGAGCTGTTACCATGTTAAGGAATGAAAGGTTGATGCTATAATTAAGGAAAATAGAACTTGATTAATAATGCAATTTATATAAATAAGAGTCACCAGGAAGGAGCAGAGTATTAGCAGAAGCCATTTTAATGAAAATTGTAGTGTATGGATTAAAAACAGGGTTACTTGGAGGAAATAGAATCCTCTCTGGAAGAAGAAGAAAAAGAAGTAGTATAGAGACAATAATTTCCAGGGAAGTCTTGATAGTGAAGAATATTCTAGTTCTGGAAGAATGCCTAGAGAACAGCATATATCCAGAGGAATAGGATGTGACAATGAACATATAATTGTACACCAGGCTAAAAATACATTGGATCTTAAGTTTAAGTGAAATTACCATAATCATGAGTCAATAGCACCTTAGAAGATCCCAGAGGTCATGAACTCTGGCTGACCTACACTAATTTATGAGGTAGAAGTATTTTTCTTTGACAGCACCATCATCCTTTTTCCTTTGAAGTATCTACATGCAGGTCCTTCACCCTGCCTCTGGCTACATACGATGCTCAAAACCCCCACCAACCAGTGGTGCATCTTTCTATTGAGCAGATATTTTAATTTCTGCATTCCCGTAGCAAACTTGCACATCCTTTAGTACAGAAGTTTTCAGTCTGTGCACCCTTAGTTTTGATTAAAATGTAGAATTTGTTGTTGTAAATCAGCTCCTCTCATGTCAACTTCTGCAAGATGCAATATTTTTTTGAACCGTTTGTGAGTTGTAGAGAGCCAAGGAACAAGTGGTGGTAAGTACCATAACATGAGGTCAAGCTGAGATCAGTGGAAGGTGGAAGGCTTACTGGATCACATGAGAACTTTGTCTCGTTGATACAGTAGAGCTTAGTTCAGAAGCTTAATCTATTTTCTGAAAACTGTTTCTAAATAGTCTTCAGAAAATAGAGGCATGTTGCAAATGAATTATGTAATAATCATGGACACTATTTATAGACAGTCTTATGCTATGGCATATTATGAACATATTAAATCTTTAATACACCAAAAACTGTTACATTTGCAAGTATTTTGCAAGTACCAGATGTTTGAGAACCTCGGCAGCAGATGTAAATTCTGCTATTCTGATTGACCATAACCAAGTTAGTAAACAAAAGCACATAGGTTGTGCTGAAGACTAACTGAATGAAGGGAATGCTGTCTCTTTCCTGGTTTCCTATAATGGCCATCAGAAAAACCTATTTGGGTCAACTTGTTAAGGATGATATATGCTTATATTGTTTACTTAGTAGTTAAACATTTAACAGAGACTTGCAAAGCCTTATCACAAAGAATTCTATTCAGGTAGTGAAGAATTACAAAAACAAAAAACTTACAGAGAAACAACTAGCAATACTAGCAATGTGAATAATACATAAATTCTACCCAATTCATAAAAATAAAAATAGAGGACATAAAGACTAAAAGGAAGCCGGGCGTGGTGGAGCACACTTGCCCCAGTACCACAAAAAAATAAAAATAAAATAATAATAATAATAATAGGAATAAATATCTATCAGAATTCATTTTACCCATTCCATACATACATACCTACAAATATACATACATATCAATCATATTAAGGACAGATACTGTCTCAATGGGGGACATTGACAATAAACACAATAAATAAGAAAATTTTGTAATGTGGTAGAGATGTTAAATACTTTGAAAATATTTAGAGAAAGAAAAGGAGTTCTAGAAAGCAAAATAATGGAGAGTAAAGAAAAATTCATTGAGCTACTCAGCCTCCAGCAATTCCTAAGCATCTGCTTTGTTGTCAACATTAAAGACAAATTAGACATGCCACTTCTGAGTCTAGTGGACATACATGAATGATAGAAAGGCAAGCTCTTGTGTTGTAAATGTTATAATAAAATGAATCCAGAGTGCTATGGGGACTCCCAATAATGGATAACAATTCAGGGAGTCTTCAGAGGCGAGAAAACATTTGCATTCGATCTTAAGAAGGGGGTATGACTTAATTGCTGATGGTGGAGAAGAAAGAAAGAGTATTGCAGGTGGCAGAAAAAGCTAATGTAACATCATGCAAGTATGGGAAAATAGCATTTCAAGGAAAGGTGAAAAGTTTAGGCAGCTAAGGGATAATTACAACAGAGCAAACTCTGGGTGTGTGATGAGGATTGATGGAGTGAGGGAGTAGCTTTGTAGGCAATGCTCCTGGAAAGAAGTCAGTCTTCCCAACACACATTATTAGTTTCTACATACAATGAATACATTTGTATGCTGCCCTGTATTTTGATCATATGAAATAGCAGGCTTAAAAATGCCATGGAGTGAAGCAGTGTACTTTTGTTCTTATCACGGGTGTGTTTGGCTTTAACTAGACCCAGAATACAAAAATCCAAACTTACAAAACAGATAAAGTAGGATGTGATTATTTTGTGAACAAAGGTATTCTTAACTTTATAAAAAGACTTGTGTTCTTTGTTCTCAAATACAAAACAAGTGCCTAAGCTTGCCAACTCCTGGGATGTGTCAGGAATCTCCCATAATGGTTCCTGACACACTTCCAACACCTCAGTAGAACTAGTCATTTTTCTACTTTGTTTTAAAAGTTAAAGTTCTGTATATAAGAACTAAAAACAATTCTCTGTAATACATGAATTTTTATTTCCAGTATAGTTTTAGTAAACATTCTAAGTTTATCTTCCAGGCAGCACACTCTACCCTCTCTTATCAATAAACAATCTGAAAGACAAAAAGAGAAAGGAATCATCCATGCAGCCTTCATAGGGTCAGATCAGAAGCATCCAGAGCTACAGCTGGAGGGGCAAGGAGAAATGAAGCTCATGAAGGAGCTGAGCTTATAAGGAACAATGATGTGGCCCCTGGCACTATGCAGTAACTTATACCAAGCTTCCTGGTGATGAGTAGGGGCTGGGAGAACAGGAAATAGGAGGATAGTAATGTAGTATCTTCATCTCATTTGGAGCAAATGAGATAATTCGAATCTCATAATGGGTGTGTGGTACCCCAAAATCTCTTAAGTGGCATCACTGTTTGGAAGATAAGTTGCCGTGACCCTTAATATAGTGATGTTTCCTGGGATTACAGTGTTGTAAATTTGCATCTTTATCAGTTCTAATGCTTTCCTATTTGAACTTTCAGTTAACCAATGTAGGATGCCTCTCGCTCTCGCTCTCACTCTCTCTTAAAAATAACACATCCAGCGGTTTTGGAAATGTCCTCCTCCAGTTACCATTACTGCCATATCTCTCCATGATACTATTCTTTGTGTGTGTGTGTGTGTGTGTGTGTGTGGTGCTGGGGATTGAACCCAAGAGTGTTCTCCCTCTGAGCTACATCCCTAGCCCTATTTAATTTTTAGTTTTGATACAGGGTCTCATTCAGTTGCTGAGGGCCTTGCTAAGTTGCTGAGACTGGCCTCAAACCTATAATCATGCTATTTCAGCCTCCAGAGAACTGGGATTACAGGTATGTACCACCATATCCAGCTTCCATAGTACTATTCTTAGTGCCTTGAGTTGTTAAAAGCTGAGAGTTTAATATTTGAATTGACAGATATTAATATTTTTAAAGTATTACTTAATCCAGGTGTGGTGATACACACCTGTAATCCCAAAACTTGAAAGACTGAGACAGTAGGATAACAGATTTGAGGCCAGATTTAGTGAAACCCTTGGTAACTTAGCAGGACACCATTTCTAAATGAAAAATAAAATAAGGCTGGGAGTATGGCTCAGAGGTAGAATTCCCCTAGGTTCAATCCCTAGTATCACAAAAAAGTAATATTTATGTCAATAAGTCTTCAATATAAAACTGTTTGCCTTACTGACCAAATATTCATGTTTTCCATAATAAAATATGTGTATGTTCATTTTCTAATGCTAACATACAAATGTCTGCCCCTTAAGGCTGTGGAAATATACAGATATATCTACTCTCAAAACTTCTAATTTACAAAGTTCTTAGCCAACAGAATAGGACAAGAAGAAATATATAAAATATACAATAAAATTTTATCCATAAATTATATGACTGCATAGAAAATTATAATGAATATTGAAAACAATAGACAAAAGCAAGGTGTGGTGGCACAGATTTGTAATCCCAGTAGTTGGGAGGCTGAGATAGGAGGATTGAGTAGCCAACCTCAGCTACTTAGTGAGACCTCCTGCAACTTAGAGAGACTCTGTTTCAAAATAAAGAATAAAAGAAAAAAAGGACTGGAGGTGTAGTTCAGAGGTAGAATGCCCCTGGGTTCAATATCCAGTACCAAAAAAAAAAAAAAAGACAAAAACCTTGCTAAAAAATAAGGAAATTTATCAATGTTCCAGGATACAAGATCAGTGTGTTTTAAATAGATTGTACTTTTATATTTCTATATACTAACAACAAATAATTGGAAAATAAAACAATGGTCATTTATAATAGCATCAAAGGAAAGATTAAATATCTAGGAATAAATTTAATAATGCAGATATAGGATCTCCATACTTCAAATAGCATTGATGAGAGACATTAAAAGAATACCTAAATAAACTAAGAGATAAGCCACTTTAAAGAGTTGGAAGACTCAAAACTATTAAAATTCTCTTTCTTGTAAAATTGGTCAATGTATTCAATAAGTATCAATCAAAATTCCAGCAGGCACTATTTTGGTCAAAATCGATGAGCTAATTCTAAAACTTATACATAAGTGTAAAGGATGTAGACTAGTCAAAACAATTTGGAAAAAAAAGTTGGAAGTGCTACATGATTTTAAAATTTACTATAAATATAGCTATGTATATAACTATTAATATAATACTATATATAATAATATAATCCTGCATAAAGTATTAATATATAATATATAAGTATATAATATTATATATATTATATTAATATAAAGGTCTATAGATCAATGGAACAAGTTAGGGATTCCATAACCCATACTTATATAGTCAAATAGTTCTATACAAAGGTACCGACTTAATTGAATGAGAGAAAAGTCTCTTAGACAAATGTACCAAAACAACTGGATGTTCCTATTGAAACAAATGAATTTCAATCTGACATCACATTGTACACAAAATTTAATTTGAAATGAACTATAGACCTGAATGTAAAAGCTAAAATTCTAAAATTTCAGAAGAAAACATAAGGGAAAAACCTCAGGATCCTACTGTAGACAAGGATTTATTAGATAAGATATGAAACACACTAACCATGGAAGAACATAAGAGATAATAATCTCTGCCAATATTAATACCTTCTTATCTCCAAATGGCACTATTAGGAAACTGAAAAGGCAATTCATTGACTGGGAGTAAATGCTTGTGACACATATATCTGGCAAAAGATTTGCATCCAAGGCATTTAAAGAATCCTTGTAATTCGATAATGTTTTTAATTTTGTTTCTTGCTGTTGTTTTTTTTTTTCCTGAGTTTTTTTGTTGTGTTTTGTTTCGTTTTTACTCTGCTTTCACGTTGCATTGCTTCGATTTAGCTAAAGTTAGCCAATCTAATAAAAAGTAGACAGACACATGCAAAAATGTATCCCCCCAAATACCCACATTCCTTGTAACTGTTATTGTTTTCATTTGAGCTCCTGGTTTTTCTACATAATTGTAATTGGTAGTAACAAACCACTAATAAAACACCAGCAGAATTTACTGGAGTAGAGGTGCACACAAATAAAGGTAATAATGTTCTAATCGTCCGTTCTAGTCATGCACGTACTCACTCCATTATAGAGTTATCATTTATCTTTGTATTATCAAAATCATATAAAATCTAACTGCAGTGCTTCATGCTCTTCCTTCTGTCCTGAAAATTTTCCAGTTTTATTCATTGAAGAGAAGACTAATCTCATTTCAAACCCAACAGGCTGGGATGGGAGTTTTACAATGACTTAATCAAATAGAGTATCAAAAATGTAATCTCTTATTGGATAAGGAAATAAATAGATGCATAAAAACATTATTGTGTTATTTTATTTGAACATTAAATTACTATTTTATTACACAGGTAAGTGTGTATTAAATCAAGCTTTTTTTTTTGCGGTACTGGAGATTGAACTCAGGGGCGTTCTACCTCCGAGCTATACCCCCAGCCCCATTTTTTATTCATTATTTTGAAACCGAGTCTCACTAAGTTGCGGAGTGCCTCACTAGGTAGCTGAGGCTGGTCGCGAACCTGGATCCTCCGGTCTCAGCCTCCCGAATGCTGGGATTACAAGCGATTACAAGCGTGCGCCACCATGCCCGGCTTAAATCAAGCTTTTTAAATGTCATTTGTGTTTGCATAATCCTAAAAAAGAAATTCTTGTTAGTTTCCTTAACAGAAAAAAAATACTAAAAAGAGATACATCTCAAATTATGCAAAATATAACCCTCACATTTAAATTTTCTAATATCACAATTGAATCAACTTAAGTCTTATTTGTTTTTCAAGTTTGAACTTTTTTTCTGATTACGAAAATATGTGCTCATAAGAAAAAATAGACTACATAAAAATGTACAGGAGGAAATATTTAACTTAATCAAAGAACCCAGGAAAAAAAAAATGTTAAAATTTTCATTACTACTTGCTATCATTTTTTACTAACTTTTTGCTTATATATTTGAGATCATATGATAGAAACATTTCTTTGTATGTGCTGGTGTATGCATGCGTGTGAGATACTGGAGATTGAACCCAGGGGCATTCTCCATCTGAACTACACTCCCAGCCATCCTTATGTTTGTTTGGAAACAGAGTCTTTCTAGTTTTTTCAGCATCTTTGAGAATCTTCCTAAATTGCTGAGGTTGTCCTAAAACCTGCAATCCTCCTATCTCAGCCTTCTAAATACTGAGATTACAAACATGCACCACCATACCTAGTTGATAGACACATTTCTTTATGCTGCCTTTTTTACTTTCTAATACATAAATAATATATACTATTACTTATTTAATTTAATTATAGGGTTCATTTTGAACAACACAAATATAAGAAACACAAAAATAAAAATGCATATTCACAACTAAACCTTTACATTGTTATATTCCCATCGCTGTATTTTTTGTATGTTTGTTTTTTCTTCTTTTCTTTTCCTTTTTTTCACTCTTTGGTACTAAAGATTAACCCCAGAGGTATTCTATCTCTGAACTGCATCCCCAGCCTTATTTTATTTTTTCTTTTCAAATGGAGTGTCACTAAGTTGCTGAAGGCCTCATGAGGTTGCTAAGGCTGGCCTTGAATCTGTGATCCTCCTGTCTCAGCCTCCCAAGTACTGAGATTACAGTCATGCACCACCATACCTGGCTCTTTTTCTGTTATTATAACTGTTTAATATATAACGAAGTTTTATAACTTGAACTAATTAACTTTCATGATATAAGAAAATGTACATTTTCTTACAACCCTTACTAGTGATACACGCTATGGAAATAGCAACTATCATTGTAATTAGTGATATGTGGCTTTGTTGCTTTAATTTTTATTTATGTGTTTCAAATTAGTACATACATGTTTTCAAATGTTCTTTGGAATTTTTACAATGGAGTATTACCAGCTTCCTTAATAATTTTCAACATTTACTTGGAAGTTAAGGATATTAACCTTTGTCATAGCAGGTGCAAATTATTTTCCCACTTTGCCTTTTAATATGCTTAGTCTTTTTCCATGCAGATCTTTTTGTTATTAGATAATTCAACACATCTTCGTTTGTATAATTTCAGCTATTGATTGAAACTTAGTTGATTCAAACTTAGAAAGCCCCTACATATCCAACAACTTGATATTCATTTCTATTTTCTTCTAGTTTGTTACATAACTAAACATTTTAAATGATCACTAACTCAAATTGTTTCGTAAAATTCTCTAATATAAGTGAAGATTTTACATATATTAATATCTGTTATAGTAATAACAGTTTCAATCCACTAATCTAATTTTCAATTCCTATACACAGAAATGGTACTTTATGATTCTGTATGATCCTAATAATATGTATTAGAATACAATAAAGTCTCTAATATCAATATTCTTAGCTATGCTTATGTGTTTACTTTCACTAAAGATCTGTAGAATTATTTCTATTGCCAAAAAATCCATTCGGGAATTTTCTTAAGGTATAAATTAATTTGAAATATTTTGAAATGTGTTTATAAAGCATACAACCACACAATCTTCTAATATGATTTTTGCAAAAGCTACTCATATTTCTTTAGATATTAAGCCATCCTTAGATTCATGGGAAAAATCTCATGTAGTAAAGATAAGAAAAGTTATTAAATATGATATAAATATTATTTTGTATATTACTTTTAAATTATGCATCTCTGATCGGTGAGATACTTGTGTTCTCTTGAATTTTTGTTTGTTTTTTTCAGTCTGCGGATAGCTTAACAAATTAATTTGATTTATTGTCCAGATATTTCTTAAACTCTGGAATGTTTCATATAACATTGTCATTATATGTTTTTTGTAAACTTAGAAAAACTTACTTGTAAAACTTTCTTAACCAAGATATTTTTAGAGCTATATATATATATATATATATATATATATATATATATATATATATGATAAGCATTTCAGTTTTTATTCTGATTTACATTTTGGCACAAAATTAGAAATTTCAAGATATTTGTATTCAACTATGCATGAAATCTTATGTAGTTATAATCTCTCTCATATGTGTTTAATGCTTATTATATTTTTTAAATTGATGTTTAAATTATTACATTTCTGAGAGATGTCCAGCTCTAAAAATCTTTAAAATCTTCTATCCACTCTATTTTTCTGTAATAATTCATTATTATTCTTCATTCTGATTTCCTAGGGTTACCTTCTTTAAAACTTTCTAACTTGATTATTTTTTTCTCCTAAATGCTAGCCCCTAAAGATTTAAATTTAGCTTTGAGTATGTATTTGAGACTATCCCTGAAATTTTGATACACGTTTTATCAGTTTAATTGTGTTCTATATACATTTAGTTGCATTTTATGCCCTCTTTAACTAAATTGTTTTTAATGGAATCTTAATTAATTTTTAGTTTTGTTTATTCTAGAGAAAAGGATATAAACTGGTTTGTCCAGAGCTTTTTAACAAATTGAGATTATTTACATGAATTTAGACATGAGTAAATGTGCCAACACTCCACAGGCCCTTGAAAAGACACATTTCTTTCTATTTTGGCTATAACATTGTAGCATTCATAAATATTTATGCTTATTCACCTCATTTCTTGATTTATGATGGATTGATAGTATTCAGCTAGAGTACCTCAGTATAATTGCATTTTAAAGGTTGATTTTTGTCTCACTCCATAATTTTAAAAAAAGTATTTTAAGGGCAATTTTAAACTACCAGCAGAACTGGAAGAGGGCATAGAAATTTACTATATAACTCCTGCCTTCACACATAGGTACATACACCCACCCCTCCCCATTATGAACATCCCTTGTAACGCAGGGTACATTTGTTACAATCAGTGAATACTGGCACACCATAATCACCTAAAGTCTACAGTTTACATTAGAGTTCACTCAACATTGAACTTCCCATGGGGTTGAACAAATGTATTAATGACATGGATCCACCATTATAGTATCATACAGAGAATTTTCACTATCCTGAAAGTCCTCAGTCTGTTCATTTTTTCATAAAAGCAATATAATTGTTTTCATGTTGAATTATTTCTAATATTCTTGTTCCTATGTTTTGAGTGCATGAACATGTTTTACAATTCTTTCTTCATAATGAGTTTCACCAATAGAATTACTCACTGTCCTAATTAATACGTTTCTCCCCTTAGTATCACTTTGATATTATTATTATAACTTTTGTTTCAAATTATTTACTTATTTATTTTTTGCATTTGCTCTTGATAAACTGTTTTACTTGCATATAAATGTCATAATTCATATATTTAAAGCTGGGTGTGGTGACATACACTTGTAATCCCAATACTTTGGAGGCCAACAGGCGGATCATAGGTTCCAGGCCAGCCTCAGCAAGTAGTGAGACTCTCATCAAACTGTTTCAAAATAAAAATAAAATAGGGTTGGGGGTGCAGCTCAGAGGTACAATGTCCTGAGTTCACTATCCAGTGTCACACACACACACACACACACACACACACACACACACACACACACAAACAAATTGTTATGTTTAACTTACATCTTATTACCATGTTTTACGTCTTTTGCTTCCTACTTTATTTTGTATTTATATATTTTTCTCTGTGAGCTTTGTTTTATTTGTTTATTTTTCTATATTTGCCAAGAAGAAGTCCTATCTTTAGTTTTACTGAAAGCTGTCTGTAACTTTGTCGATTATTTAAATGAATATATTTTAAGATAATTGTTTAGAAATATGAGTTTTAAATGGATTAATTTAAATTGAGAACAAAATTTTGCTGCTTATACTTGGGCTAGTGTATCTCAGTGGAAAAAGAAACCTAAACTGCAACTAATTATTATAAAAATAGGTAAATCTATGGTTTATTAATAAAGTATTTATCATGATTACAACCTTATAATCCTTGGAAAGAAAAATGAATCAAAGAGATGATTTTCTACCTTTTCAACAAAAAATTATGACATTCTTCTTAAAATCATGCTGCAAAAGCACCCAATTAGTCTCAATTACACATTTTAAATATATTTAATGATTCCTTATTATATTCTAGACAATCTTGAAAAAAATTAGATATGATTCCTGACATCCTGGTATCTTCAGCAGCCAGTTGGAGAAACAGATAATACACAAGTAAAAAGAACACACACACACACACACACACACACACACACACACACACCCCTCCAGTCCTTTGTTCACTTTTAAGATATATTTTAATGAGACAAGAGGAGACATGTTAGCCATGGAAATTCTAATGGGATTTACCTTCAATGATGCTTTATTTTCAGTCAGTGCTAACCTCCCAGCAAGTTAAGATCCTTCATATATTCAATTCAAATGTTCTGTCCCAGGATTACTGCTAACATTTAATATTTTGCTTTTCAAGAAGCACAAGACAGCTGAAAGTGACTTTGGAGATTATCTAGCCCCAGGATGGTAAATCTAGGCACCAACCTCACATTCTCTCCTCTTGAGCCTATGGAAGATATTGCCAATCAATTTTGATACCTAATGATTTCAAGGCTGTAAATATCCCAGAAATCATACTCCACATCACAGCCTCCTAGTTTCTATTAACCAATTGAAGTTTTTAAGTTTAAGAGGCAGTTTATCTAACAAAATTCTTGTTCAAAGTGCGTAATGAAAACAAAATAATTAATAGATCCAGATGTAAAAGAACTCTTGTTATGTTTTGAGTTTAGAATATCCCCAAAGGCTCACGTGTTGAAAGCATATCCCCAATGTAGAAAGATTCAGAGGTCGGGCATGGCTAGAGGAGGTGGCTTACTGGAGACGTGGTCTTGAGGACTACATCTGTACCCTGCCCTCCCACTCTCCTTCCAGCTGCCATGATGTGAGAGCAGTATCCTTCCACCGTGCCTTGCTGCTAGCCAGCTATAGACTGAAACTGTGAGCCCAAGCAAATATTTCCTCCTCTAAGTTGTGCTTGCCAAGTATTTTGGTCACAGCAAGAAAATGCTGATTAAAATAATCCCTCTGAATAGCAATATTGTTAACTGAAATTTTCAAATAGGGATTAATTTTAAAGTGAAATCAAAATTTATTCTGCCATTCTTAGCCTGATGCCTCTTCCAGATTCAATGATTTTTATGTCTGTTAGGAGCTTTTTAACTGGAACTGTGGCATTAGAGCATTAGCTTCCTAAGTGCATTGTCTCAGAACAATATTTTCTTTCTTTTGGTGAGGTTTCTTTCTACAAGTCACATTTCATTTCTCATGCTATTATACATGATGCTCTCTTATAACCACATACAATGCAGGAGCTGAACATCAGTGTATTCATGGAAGTATTATTTAAAAATACACTTTACACAATTGAGAGCTTTATTAATTGATTCGACAAATATCTATTGAGTATCTTTTATTGCTAGGCAATATGATAGGCTCTTGAAAGACAACATTTACAAAACAGAAAAGGCTAGGCCATTGTAGGATGTTCTAGTTGGAGATGGCAAAGATGTAGATAAATAGTAAAGATAATAGTAATTTATGTTGTAGATTAGAAGGTGATTTTTGCTATAAAAATATCCAAAATGTTAAAGAGGAAAAATGCTACATAAAAGGCAAACATGTAGATGTAATTTGTATACTTAATTTAATTAAGTGTATTTAGTATATTTTAGACCAAAGACAAATAGGAGCCTGATTCCCTACAGAAATTCCCTCTCACTTTCAACCTCCTTTATAATTTTTCACAGCATCCACTTAATAATAAAACAGTAGGTTCCTATTTTTTTAAATTTTTGTTTCCCTAGTATTTGGAAACTGCCTGAACCTATTCCATCCCTTTTCTAGATAAAACCAGCATAATAGATTTCCACATTCAGAGTTTGTATTTTTCTATATCAAACATAATTACCTGTGAAGTATTTTGTAATATTTCTGCAAAATAAATTATATTACAGAGCATTTTGGGCTCCATTTACTACCTAAAACAATTGATTTGAGTATATTGCATCCTTGGCATAAGCATGTGAATTGAAACTGGTGTTATTAAAAACGCTAAAGGTGCCTCATGCATACCCTTCAGGGTCCTCTAGTGGTGTTGAAATGAGGTGATGAATTCATGCAAACTTAACCAGCAACCTCAGTGTCTGTGTACATTTCTTGCAAGAGTGAGAAAGAGAGGGGTTTTTTTCCAGGAAATTTAACTTATATGAGGAGGACAAAGCTTCTCCCACCACTCTCTGGTAACAACTGGAGTCCAGCCCAGCTCCAGTAGACACAACCTCCAGTTCTGCTGTGTGTATTCTTTATAGCACAGAGTTTCTCTTAGCCCAGCACTGTGGAGTTTACACAAATGTAATATAGTTCTCACATCATTAGCATTTGTATGCTTTATAAATTTCAAAACACAGTCATAGTTTTACTCAAAAAGCTGCACAAAAGTGTTGCCTCCTTTTTTCCCTACATGGACCTAATTGGGTAGGTAAAGTTTAAATGTGTAAACTAGAGAATAACCAGTCCCAAACTATGCAATTTCAAACACAGTATCATCAGAACAGCATGGTGTCAGCATATCTAGTGTTAAATCCTGCCTCTAACAACTCACTAAATCCATGACTTGGATAAGTTAAGTTACCTCATCTATAAGTTTGGGATAAAAAACAAAAACAAACCTCCTTATTGTTATGATGATTAAATGAGACAAATGTCATAAATCTTGCCACTAAAATTAACATTTCACACTTCCACTTCCTATTCCTGAGTGTGGTAAGAAGGGCAGAGATTTACCTCTTAGGGATTATGTATATTTTTTTTTAGTTGTAATAAAGCTGAAAATTTTTTCTCTTTGGAGTAATGTCTGCTCCCCACTCAACTATAGAACCCAACTATGGGAATACACTAGCCAGTGGAACAAACAAAAACCTAAAATAAAATAAGAAAGGAAATCAGACAAAATGTAAAAGAAAAAAAATCCATATTTAAATTACATTCTCCATTTGAGAGAATCCCTCAAGCTAAATGGAATTGTTTATTCATGGACATCAGGAGCAAATACAGCAAAAACTCAGTTCAGATAGTTTCTTACCTTGGACTGCTAAAACAAAATACCATAGATTGGATGACTTAAACAACAACATTTTTTTTTTTTTTAGGTTCTCGCAGCTGAGAAGTCCAAAGGTCAAGGTGTTGACAGATTGTGTTTCAGCTCTCTTCCTGTATTCCAGGTAGACACAACTTTGCTGTGCTTACAGACCTTTCCTAGATATATATACATGGAGAGAGATTGAATAAGGATAGGGAAGAAGGAAGTTCTCCTGCCTGTTCCTCTTCTTATGACATCCCTCATCTCATCATGAGAGCTTCATCATCTCATGACCTCATCTAAACCTAACAACTGTTCAAAGGCCCTACACCTCCAAACAGTATAGCACTGGGGTTAGGACTTCAACATATGCATTTGATGTAAACACAGATATTCAGCTCATAAGAGATGGTG
Source organism: Graphiurus murinus (assembly GCA_004027655.1). Classification (NCBI taxonomy): domain Eukaryota; kingdom Metazoa; phylum Chordata; class Mammalia; order Rodentia; family Gliridae; genus Graphiurus; species Graphiurus murinus. The sequence goes on along the minus strand of PVLC010019203.1, from coordinate 7,055 downwards.
TGCTATATTTTTTATCCAATAAGTTAATATGGGAGACAATAATGGACTCAGGTGAGCCACATTTCTTAATAGTTATATTCTTGTGCATTCCCTTCCTGCATTAACATTGAGCTTACCCATGTGATTTACATTGGCAAATTGGAAAAGAATAAGCATTGTGCAAGGAAAGGTTAATAAGCATTTATACATTAGTGCTTGTCTTCTTGGAACACCCTCTGACTGAATCTAGCCACCACGCTTTTAAGCTCAGACTAGACAACAGGATAATGAAAAGATACCTGAAATTAGGTTCTAGATTATAGGAAGTCACCTTGGACATTCCAGCCACATTAAATCTCCCAGGGAATGTAACCACCTGAGCGGAATAGAAGAACTACCCAGCTGATCCCACAAACCCACAGAATTTTGAGAAGTAATAAGGCATCAATATTTCAGCTACTGTTTGGAATGATTTGTTAACAATAATTGATAATTGAACCAGTCAATATATCTTTGTTTTCATCTAATGCTTGAGCCACAAAAATTTGGGCCTTTCAATAGACTTTTATTTATTATGCTTATTTGGACAACAGTAAGTTCAGGTGAGAAGAGAGTCCTATCATTGTACCTGGGAATGGATACAGGGATTGGGAATAATCAGATGAGGGAAATATATGTTACTAATATATTACAGTAGAATTTCTCTTAGTCTCAATATTTTGTATTCATTTAAAAAAAAGAAAGTTCTTTGGTTAGTATGTCATGTCCAATAAAGCTTGGCAGTATGTAGTAACAGAAAAAAAATGCAACACAATCACAGTGGTTTAAATAAGATAAATATTTATTTCCTTTGTATTCATAAAGAAAACCAAAGAAAGACACTCCAGTGCTGTGGTTGCTGAAACTACTGTGGTTTTCTGGAACCCAGGCTCCTTTCATCTTGTTGCTCTGCCATCTAATGGATTCCCTCATCATTTCTGGCCAGGCTTTGGAATTCAGACCTCTGATAAAGGTTAAAGGAAGAAAAATACTGCAAAATCTCTGTTTACATCTCAGGAAGATAATGAAATAAAAAAGCTACACATGACTACAAAGAATGAAAAGACATTTAATATAGTTTTATTCCTACATAGTATGTGGTGTGAGCACTGTATATGGCCCACAGTTTTATATAAAACTACCTTATTCAAATTACTTGGTGTGGAAAGAGAAAGAGAATGTAGTATGCATAAATTGGTGAAAAGACTGAGACTCATGTATGGGAATGCATAGCTGGAAGAGTGGTATCAAAGTGAAAGAAGATCCTAGAAACAGAAATGACATCGTATGTCTCTCAGACCTTAAAAATATTTTGCGGGGGAGTCTAAACTTCAACAGATTGCAAATCAGATTTCAAACCAATCAGCTCTTTTTTCCTTTTTAGTATAGAAATAGTAAAATATACACAAGATCAGAAACAATCATCTAATAAACCTCCCATATATCTACTATCCAGTTTTCATAATCTCAACACATGGCTAATCTTGTTTTATTTGTCCAACATTGACTTTACCCTCCCTCCCAACACTGGGTGATTTTGAAGTAAATTCCAAACATATCACAAGCTAATCTTTCCTAGATCACAAGGGATCAAAGACTCTGAGAGCATCTGTATTACATGTAGGGAATTGTGTAAAGTCAATGATTGTAGGCTTGGAGAGCATGATCCCGAGAGCACTGAGAAAATAGAGGGCAGTGTGGGCAGTTCAGAATTGGATACAAAGAAAATGTATGAAAAGTTTAAGATGACTAGCCAGAGGAAAAATAGGGGAAAGAGAATATGAACAATATAAAAAAGGAAGCAGTAGAATTGTGGAATGGTGACAAAGACATACAGAAAGAGAAAATCCTTCACGTTACTCAAGTTGCCAATGGGTAATGAACAGGTCTTTACAAGATGAAGATGAAAAGGAAAAATGAAGCAGTCAATGGCAAACACTGGTAGTTATTGACCCAGTATCCTTCCTCCTTGTTCTCCTGCGTAACAGAACCCTAATTGTATTCAGGCAGCAATGTTTCCTGCTAAAAGACAACAATTTCAGGCTTCTTAAGCATTAAGCAGGTGAACTTTATTGAATAGGGCTTAGAGAAGTCTCCTTAAAAAAGGTTGACTCAGAGGGAGGAACCGATGTCTTACCTTCCCTTTAAGCCTTTCTTTCTACCTCAAATACAGAAAGTGGTGATGGCTGGAGCCCTAACAGCTGTCTTGAACTGAAAGGAAGCTCAGGGATGTGGGAAGCTGCATCCCTGAAGACTGTGAAGTCACCACATTGAGTAAAGTCCATGCTTTCTGATGCAGGCAGAAGACAAGCAAAAACCACCTTTGCAAGGGTAGGATAGTGTCTCTGTGAAATTTGGCTAACACTAATTTAATTGACATATATTAGGTGAAATAAAATAAAAAGTATTTGAAGGATGAATGGAAACTTTTACTGAGCAAAGAAGAATGAATGAAAACACTTTCCATTGATCAATACATGTTGCCGTTCTGTAGAGTGTTTCTCTCTATTGAATTTTTAGATGAAAAAGTCAAAGCATCAAACACTTCTTGCGGAGCAATTCTCCAAAGCTGAGCCAGGATCAAAGACTTAGTGGTGTTTCCCATTATTACTTATTAATTATTACTATTAGTGCTAACTTCTTAGAATCCTATAGCACTTCGTCAATTTTACAGTACTTTCATATGAGTTATTTTATATCCACACATTCATTCATTTAACTAATATGTTTGAGCACTTAATAGGTATAAATACTTGTAGTAGGCATGACTGGGAGATAAAAACACAGCAGTCAATCATCTTATCAGGTAAAGCCAAAAATAGTTGCTACATATTGAGTACTCTGTATGAGACACTCTATTGCACATCTTACAGATATTTTCCTAACTAACTTAATGATAGCTTTATAAAGTGGTTATGGTTTCTCTGTTTTAGATATCTACAATGTTTTATCATTTTAAAAATTTAATTTTTTTAAGCCTGGCATAGTGGCACATGCTTGTAATTCCAGTACTTGGGAGGCTGAGAGAAGAAGATTGTAGGTCTGAGGCCCTCAGCAATTTACTGAGAACATTTCAAAATAAAAAATAAAATAAATCTGGGAGTTTGTGTAGCTTAAAGATAGAATACCCCAGATTCAGGGTCCAATCCCCAGTACCACAGAAAATTAGTAATTTTAATTCAGTGTAAATATATTTTTGCAATTCATTAGGCAGATATAGAGTATTTAAAATTAGACAAGGTATCAATTAAAGTTTTAAATTTTATTATGGTAAAAATACTCAGATGGGATCTGCTTTCTTAAATTGTAGATCTTGAAGTTTAAAAGATTAAAATCTAGTTGCTTCACTAAACCATTAAGCAGAGGCACTGGGATCCAAATCAAGAAGTCTGACTCTCCTGTTCCCACACATCTTTTATTCAACATGGAAAATATCAGGTGTCTATATATACATGTATGAATGTCAAATTTAAGAGGTTAGAGATATGAAATGGTTAAGATCAGGGTTAGTGTTCTATTTCTACAGAAGAGGAAAGATGTCTTAAATAACTCAATGATTTACCTGACTTGCCTCTTCCATGTTTCCAATACAGGCCATATAAATCATTATCTATTCTGCCCTGGCCCTTTTGGACAAACTGCATACATCTTGCTGCCAGAAATCATAGAGGAAAGGATGTCAAGGGGGCAGAAATAGTCATCTGCTGCTGACCAGAGTTATTGTACTAAATTCAAAGAACCACTAGTGGGAGTAAAGCAGCTCAAAAGGAAAAACAAGGTTTAATTTAGTCCTTAGTTAATTCATTCCAAGTTTAATTTTAGACTACTATTTGTATAATAAACAGTGGCAGTCAAAATACTGTGTGTGACCTGATGGGAAATCCTTTGCTGTGGTGAAGTTGACTCAAGCTCTGTGACTAAATCGGAGAAGAGTCACAGCATTCTCTTTTCTACTGTATGAAGCACAGTGACAGCCTAGGTCAGTGGAGAGGGGTTCAATCTTGTTTCAGCACAGCTTTAAGTGAGCATAAGTTAGTTCCAGTTAAGACTAGGGGTAGGGGGGAAGATGAAATGGAAAATGTATGAGCAACTGGAGAGTCAAAAATAGGGTTGTCAGATTTAGCAAATAAAATACAGAATTCTCAGTTAAACCTGAATTTGAAAAAAAAAAAAAGGATGAATAACTTTTTAGTTTAAGTTTGTACCCAAGTCCCAACTAGCATGGTAACAAGCTGCAAAACAGAGATAATTTATTGTCACAAATACTACAGGGAGCATGGACTCATACTAAAAAGGGTATTTGTTGTTTATTTGTGATTCAGATTTAACTGGAAATTTTGATTTTATCCATTGGCCGTAGTTTTAAAGAGAATCGAATATCAACTATCAAATTAAATTAAATCAAATATATATTAATTTGAGGTACTAGGGCCTGTCAGAGGTTAACAGAGACTAGGTCACAGTCATGGAACAGATTTTGCATATTTTATCATTTTAAGAATTAATACTTTAAATTCAACTCAATTGTATTTTGCAATTCATTAGGTGGTTATAAATATATTTTTAAAATTAAAGTAGGTATTACTTTTTAAATTTTCTCTGTTGTGGTAAGAAAACAAATGAGATCTACTCTTTTAAATTCAGTAAAAAAACATTTTAACATGCTGGAGTGTACAAACTTGGAAGTAGAATGCCTCTGGTTCTAAACCTCAGTATCACAAACACCATTCCATCTCAAGACCCTTAGTCACATCTGCAAAGTCTTTTCCCTTGAAGGATAATATTCAGAGGTCTCAGAGGATGAGGACTTAGCCAGCCACAGGAGCTGACTGGATGCCTTGCACACAGCCAGGCTTCTGAAGAACACAAATTGGTTTGGCAGTGGGCTCAACCAGGACTCAGTGTAGCTAGAGATGTCTTTCACTGATGGTGAAGGGCCTGGAAGCCAAACTTGAAGGTTTATCTCAAACAGGTATAATTCATGAGCCGGGTTACATTCTCCCTCCTATGTTTTAGAGAACACAGTGTACTGTTTTCTTAGTTCCCTTAGTGTTGGGGCCAACATATATTGTCGAGAGCTTGAAATTCTGTCCATTTCTTTGTATGTTTTTCCTGTTGTGAAGCTGTGGATGGATAAATATTTATTATTTTTAAAATATTTGTTAATGCGGCTGGATGCAGTAGTACACACCTATCACCCAGTACTTGGGAGGCCGAAACTGGAGGATTGCAGATTCAGTCTCAGCAATTTAGTGAGACCCTCAGCAACTTAGTGAGACCCTGCTTCAAAATAAAAAATAATGAAATGAAAAGGGTTAGGGGTGTAGCTAAGAAGTAGAATACCCTTGGGTTCAGTCCCTATTACCCCCCAAAATACTATATAATGCTATATATATATATGTATATATATATTACTATATATATAATACTATATATAAATAAATATAATTTGTTAATACCTATTAGGTACCAGGGATTATGGCGCACTGTTTAATATGGTGGTTAATATTAAACAGATTACCGGGGATCAAATCCCTGCTTCAAGAATTACTGGCTTTGTGGTCTACCTCTGTGCCTATGTCCCATGTATGAAACAGTGTCTCCTTGATAAAGTTGTTGAAGAGTAAAGGCACTAACATGTAAAGTGCTTGGAGCAATGGCTGATGGCTAGATGATCCATCACAGATTCCCAGAGTCAGTGATGCTGCCCTGGGAGGAACATGCAAAAGATTCAGGGAATGGGGGAAAGTGGAAGCATTTGGGGGGGAGGGTTAGGTAATTTTTTTTTCCCTAAAAATAGGGCAGTTGCAAATAAGTTTGGAAATCTATGCAAATAAATATGAGCTACTATTTATTTCAGTGGAGAAACTAAAGAAACATGGATTCTGTGTAAATGGGGGCAAGATGGATGTGAATTTTTATATTTTTTTAAGTTTAAGAGATTTTAAGTTTAAGACATGGGTGTAAAATAGTTGTCTTTTCTTGAGAGGTTGTTTTAGGATTCTGACTTAGGGAATCAAGAGTAAAAGAAGAAGATAAGGGAAGGGAAAAATTAATGGTATGTTAGGAGAAAAGATGGCTGTCCTCTCTAGGGTGCCTGCATCAGGCATTGTGTTAAGAAGGCCAGCCAGGTGTGGCTTCTGCTGGTGTGGAGAGGCATGGAGCTTCAGCTCTGAGGCTTGGAAGATTCACACTTAGTGAGCACCAAGTTATTAACCTTGCTGAGTCTCATCTCAGAAAAAGGGGCTAATAGCTAGAAGGAAGGTTTGTTTTAAGAAATAAAGACGAATAAGAAATCATCCAGTCAAATGCAAAATGCTTTTGGTTTTCTACAGCATTGGGGATAGACAAGTATGCAATTGAAGTCCTTTTTTTTTTTTTTTTTTGTGGTACTAGAGATTGAACCCAGGGGCATTCTACCTCCGAGATACACCCCCAGTCCTATTTTTTATTCTTTATTTTGAAACAGGGTCTCACTAAGTTGCAGAGAGCCTCACTAAGTAGCTAAGGCTGGCCATGAACCAGATCCTCCAGTCTCAGCCTCCCAAGTACTGGGATTACAAGCGTGCGCCACCATGCCCGGCTGCAATTGAAGTCTTCATTCCTTTAAACATGATGTAAAATCACCAAAGCTTGCCTTATATTTAAAGGGCATTCACTCCTTGAGCATTTTTTAACACTACTGTATCCTGAGAACTATGCTACGAGCTGCTTGTAAAATTGTGAATGTGTATATGAAATGTAAAGTTCTACCTAGAGAAACTTGTGGACCAATAGTAGGGGCAATAATAAAACGGGAAAATAACCTATGTGTAGTAAGGATTTTCGTGAAGCTATGCACAGAGTGCTGAGGGAGCCCTTAGAAGGGAACTTCTAACTCTGAGGGGAAAAGTAAGCATTAAAATATTCCTATAACAATAACAACAAGAAAAGGGGGGTCAGTAGAAAATGGTGAATTTTGTTTGGATTTGGCTGGAACTTTGCTGGGCCCGTTTCAGATGTAGAAAGCTAGGCTGAAAGTCTAACCCCAAAAGCCA
>PVLC010019202.1:0-30923 GCA_004027655.1 Graphiurus murinus | reverse complement strand
TTTTCAGTCACCAGTTGGGTTAAAAACATAGCTCCCTTGCCCTAATCCAATAGTGCTTCCTTGTTCTCATTCTGGCTTTGGACTCCAATCTTCTTTTTCCCAAGCCAGAAACTAGAATCATAATTAAAGTTCATATACCAACCACTTCTTGAAGGCCATTTTTGTTCTAGATCCATTGCATAATTACTAATCTTCCTATGTAATCAGCTATTGTCCTTGATATATATATATGAGACACAAAAACTAGGCAGAGTAATTTCTCCATGATCATAGAACAAATAGTCACAGAATTGAGGCCTGAACTGCATTTAAGCTAGCTCCCAAAACTTGCCACTGTACCCTAGAATTGTTCCCTAGGAGAAACGTGTAGATTTCTATTCCTTCCCTCTTATCAGAACTCTTGCCCTGGTTGTTGGCTGCTTGTGATATGTAGTTGGTTGGTACCTTACTCCAGAGGGTTCCAGTAGCTAACACAGGGTTTCTAGAATGAATCTAGTTTTCCTCTCAGAGACAAGAGACTAGAAATTTAAATTCCTCTTACTGAAAGAACAATACAATGCATAAACCTGGCTTTGATCTACACCTGCATTTGGCCCTATTTAACAAGACAAAGAAGAGAAAATTATGTATTCAGAAATTGTTATGGGCTTAAAAAACTTCTTTCTGATGTCTCTCTTTTCTCCCTTTTCCCAAACCTCAGAAGAAATAGACATTGGATTACTTTCTCTTCAAGGTCCCTTCTAGACTGTCTCTACCCAAACTTGTAGAAACATAAAACAGTCTGGGCAAATGAGGGCTTCTTAAATGCATGGAGAAAGCCAGCCAACTTCAAAACCTCCCTTTCCTAGGCCTGACGGTCGCTAAAATATTGTTTAAATTGTTCTCAGTCCTCCTGTTCCTTTGTGATGCCAACTAGCTCAGCACCTGACAGCCCTGCATTGAGGGGAGGGAGAAGACTGTCAGGAATCAAATGGGAGACCAAAGGCAATAAAGCAAATATGTCATTTTTAGTTGCTTACACTAGCGAGAAGGAATAATCAGTCTCTTGCACTTTCTTCTTTTCAACTAGGCTCAGCAGGATTTCCCTCTGTTTTCCTTGGAATGAGAGATTGTGACTCCCTGCTCCCAGCCCCAAGCAAGAACACGCTGTCATCCCCATCCTTCCCAATCCTGTGGGATGCACAGGATTCTCTTAGCCTTGCAAAACTCCCAGATAAAGAGCAGCATGTCAAGAGCTATGTGCAAGATGCTTGCATGCTTGGCCTTATTTAATCCTGACTCTTTAGTTTGGATGGTTTGGAGCAAGTTAGTTTACCTTCCCAGCCCTCCATTTCCTCTTATCAAAAATATTGGTGATAATCCCAGCTTACAGGGTTTTTGTGATGATTAAATCGTATCATGTGTTATGAGAATGTATGATTTGTGAAGGAAGATTGTGAGAAAAAGGCTGGGAAGATAATCTGGGTCAGATTGAGAGAGGCTATGCATGCCAAGTTCATCCGTTTATTCATTTATTCATTTATTCAACCAACTAATGTGGACAGCTGATTCTATTGATACTCTATGCTAAGGGACAATATGAAATTGGGAAATAAACTAAAAATGTGGCTGTGTTTATGGAGCTTATGCTATGCTAGGGGAAAAGGGAAGGCAGAGAGTATTTCACAAACAAATATATAATTCGATATATCAACTGAGAAATGTTTCTGAGTAAAAGAAAGGTGGAATTTGTATAACTGAGAGGGTGTCATGAAATGCATCATTGAAGAACCAGTATTAATGCTTTTACCTGAAGGATGACTGGAAAGTGGCTGAATGCTAGACAAAAGCAGATCCGTATGAGCAGGAAAGAGCTTGAAATTGAACCTACATGCAACAGGGAGCCCAGGAAGAATCTGAAAGAGAGGGATCTGCCATCTTGTTTCTGTAACAGGAAGACGAATGCTCTACACAGTAGAGGAAGGTCCACAAGGAGGAGAGAGTAGACAAGGAGACCAGTCAGGAGGCGACTGAGGTAACATGGGGACATTCAGGGTGAGCACGGAGTAGATGCGTATCAGGAACATGCTGAAAGCATAAGTAGCAGAACCCAGTGGCTGGCTGGCTGGCTGACTGGCTGGCTGGCTGTAAGAAGGTGAACCACTGAGGATTGCTGAAGGTGAGCATTGGTTTCTGGCATAGGAGCTGGAGAGAATTGCACTACCAGGGAAGGCAGGAGGGGTAGGTTTCCAGGAGAGGAAGGGATGAGCTGATAGAGCTGCTGCCTTTGAGCCATCCAGATGGAGACATTTCCCATTCAAGTGTGAGCTCAGGAGAAGAGTAGTCAGGGGAAGAGAATGTCAGACTCCATGGTTGTGCATTAAATTTCTGATCTGAATACTCAATCGCTGCAAACTTAGCAGGTCCAAACAATATATTTATTATCTCACAGTTCTGTAGGTCAAAAGTCCAGTCATGGCGCAACTGGGTTTTCGTCTGAGGATCTCACAAAGCCAAGGTCAGGTTGTCACTTTGGGTTGTCATGTCAGCTAGATAAATCTCTTTCAAACTCATTGAGCTGTTAGCAGAGTTAATTTCCTTGTGTCTGTATGAATGATGTGCCCATTTTCCTGTCATCAGGGACCATTCCAGACTCTTACAGGCCACTGTCAAACCCTTGCAACATGGCCTCTCCCATTGGCAGTGCACAACATCCTTCTTCAAAACCAGCAGGATTACAGGTAGAATATTATAGTGATACATGAATTTCCATGTCTATAGCAGCACCATTCATAATAGCTTAATTATGGAGTCAACCTAGATGTCCTTTGACAGATAAATGGATGAAGAAAATATGGTGCATATCTACAATGGAACACTAATCAGTCATAAGGAAGAACAAAGTTATGTCATTTGCAGGGAAATAGGTGGAACTAGAGAGTATTATGCTAAGTGAGATCAGCCAATCTCAAAAAGTCAAGGGTCATATGTTTTCTCTCATATGTGGAAGCTAGAGAGAAAATAAACAAAAGGAACTTCAGGTTAACGAGAAGACCAGTAGCATAGTGGAAGGGGATTGAGGTAGGAAAATAGGGAGAGGAAAAGGAGGATTGAGGAAGGAAAAAGTTAAAATAATGTTATATCCATAGATGAAGGTGTCATTACCAATCTCACTAATGTGAATGGAGAGGGGGATGGGGTATTGAGATGGGATGCAGAAGGAAACACACTAAGTGATGTGTGCCTGAATTCTTGTATCACTTTGAACCTCACTAGGATGTATAATTACAATGCACGAGTAAAAGTATAAAAGCAAACGAAGACCACAGGAGAACTTACCTTGACTCTCTTCCCTCAAGGCCTTAGTTTCTTTTAAGGACTCATTTGATTTGTCCAGGCCTATGCAGAATAATTTCCTATTCAGTGAACTCAGTCAACTAATTTAGGACTGATATTGCATCTGAAAAATCTCTTCACCTTTGTCAGATAATGTAACATAGTCATCCAATGATACCATATTCATAGTCCCACCTGCTTTCAAAGGAAGAGGAATATACAGTGTTTACAGAGTGGGAATCTTGAGGACTATTTTAGAATTATTCCCCCAACCACGGGTAAACAAAGGAGCAGGAGACTGTCCCAGGAAAGAGTGCAGACAAACTGAAGACACTGAGGGTATGCCACTCAGTGATGGAGTCTGCCTTGACCTTCCATCCATATCTTGGGCACAATCAAACCAAGTAATGCTCTGGGCGAAGAAAACAGATACCACAGCCCAGGACAATTTGTCATGAGAACAGCTTAGAGGATGCAAGACAAATGGATGCAGGGGAGATTTGTAAGTAAGAATGCAACACACTCAACATGCACCCTGTGTCACTCGGTCAAAGCCATTCTGTGTTGGGCTGGCAAAGGACTCTTCCTTTATGATTTTCATTGAGCAAATTCACTAACCCTCTGCCTCTTCTAACAGGAGGAGTCTTGGAAAAGTGGAGTCAACTCTGGCTTGGGCACTAAAATGCTAAATAACCTTGGACAAGACCTTTTGGCTGTTTCCATTAAGTGAGGTGTGGAGTTTGAAGAAATTACATCTGAAGCCTCTTCAAGCTCTGGAAGTCTTTGCTTTTATTCATTTAACACACATTGTAGATTCTGGGAAAAGTGGTTTTCTGGAATTCAGGGTTAACAAGACCTGGCTCCAGCCTCTAAGAAGCTCCTTCCAGCTGGGCACAGTGGTGTACTCTTATAATACTAGTACTTGGAACTAGGCCAGCCTCAGCAACTTAGAGAGACCCCGTTTTAAAATAAAATTAAAAAAGGGTTGGGGTAGAATGTCACTGGGTTCAATAACCAGCACAAACAAACAAACAAAAAACTCCTTCCTATGTTTCTGCCTTGTGGAAAAAGTCAAGACCACTAATTCCCAAGTTCATCCCTCTACTCTCAGAGCATGTGTGCAACAGAGATGTTTTAACCATATTGGTGATGGTGATGGTATTCCCATTTCTTTTACCAATATAAAATAACATAATCCAGGCATGGTGGTACATACCTATAATCCTAGTACTTGGAGAGGGAGGCTGAGACAGGAGGATTGCAGGTTTGAGGCTAGCTTCAGCAACTTAGCAAGGCTCTTAACAACTTATCAAGATGCTGTTTCAAAATAAAAGATAAAAAGCAGCTGGGAGTGTAGCTTGGAGGTAGAATGTCTCTTGGGTTCAATCCATAGTACCAAAAAATAATAAAACATTAAATCAATGTAATAATATGTTCCTTTTCTAAAGGAAAGACAGGATCTAGGGAAAGGGGATGGAGAGAGTGAATCAATGAAGGAATAACTTCCATTGACATGTGTAAGAATACCAATGTCAATCTCAATATTCTGATGGGGAAGGGGGGGGAGGATGTGAGGAGGAAGCCAGGGGAAAGCCCGCCAAGTGCTGTGTGAATGGATGTCACCACCACTATCAACTGCATTAGGATGTAAGATATAATATACCAATAAAAGTATATAAAAAAGGAAAAGCAGAAACATTAACCTTCTAGACCAACGAGCACATTTCATGTCTTCCCCATCCGTATTGACACTCATCCTCTTTCCCACACTGTGACTATAATTGACACCCCCACTTGCTCTCTTGTGGAATCACCATATTTCCTCCTGTGACTGCACATTTTTCATGAAGCTCTAAACCCGAAGGCAGTCATTGTAGCATAACCTTTTATACTGAAAAATTAGAATGAGCCCAAATGTCCAACAATAGGAGAATGACTAAGTAAATTATGATGCATCAACTTGTTCAAATATGGTGCAGCCTGGTAATTATGAAGAATGATTTTTAAAGAAGGGCAGAAGTTACAAACCACAATGATTCCTTTTGAGGACAAACAGAATCATTCTCCTAAAAGGAAATGTGTGGGTGGATCACACTATGTTATGCATGTATGTATTTATTTATCCTTCTGTTTATTATTTATATCCTGCCTATTCCCAAGAGGGATCTGAGGTGGGTGGCTGTGCTGGAGGTGGTCCAATGTACAGTGTTTTATTCATGTTCTTCAGGGCCACGCACACCTAGTTATGAGTCCTGGCAGTGTCACTGGGGAGATCACTCTAGCTCACTGAGCCCTGTCTTCCTGAGTTGTATAATAGCTTTCCTTGTAGTTGCGCCTTCTAAGAGTGGTTTCAAGGTTAATATAAAATAATACAAGTAAATCAGTTTGCATGGTTTCTGAAAGGTAGTAAGTGATAAGCACATGGTAGCATCAGGCCTAGCCAATTCGCTTCACATACAAAGGAGACTGTGTCTCAGCAACTAGGTCAAGTGATCTCAAAGGCCAATTATATCTTGAAATTGTTTTGAAATTTTGAAAAAAAATATTGTTGAGCCCTCTTTCATTGTTAATATAAGCCATTGCTTTTCTAGCATTGGGATCTTGGGAGTCATGAATATATTTCATCTTTACCTAATGGGAATTTTTTTTTTGTATTGGGGATTGAACTCAGGGGTGTTCTACCTCTGAGCTATACCTCAACCCTCTCCTGCCTTTTGTTAAAACAAGATCTCACTAAGTTGCCTAGGCTGGCCTTGAATCTACGATCCTCTTGTCTCAGCCTCCCAAGTACAGGATTATAAGGATGCACCACCACACCTGACTTGGGAGAAACATTTTAAAATAAATTAAAAAGAATCAAAAGTGAGCATCTGGGTGAGAAGGATCCTGGGCCATGATATTGACCTTGTATTCTGTCCTTGAAGGATGATATTTTTAGTAAAGGGTACTTCTTTCCAAAAAAAAAAAAAAAAACACTATTTGGGGCCTTCATCTCAGAGATTGATTTAATAGGTTTGGGTGGAGTCTTGGCATCTCTTTTTCTTTAATCTCCTTTAGAATCAGTCCCATTAGACACTACACTAAAGAGGAGTAAGACTGGTGGTCTCTGCCCTAGAGGCATTTTTCAATTATAGAGGTTGAAAGAAATAATGGAGAATATCAGACTGGTCAAATTCTATGGGCTCTGTTTCTCTGTAGTAAAATAGATCATAATTCACTTGTGTCCTTCTTGGCTCTACAGTTCTTTGCTTCTCACTGCATTGTTCTTTTTAAAAACAAAAAGAAGATAATGTAGTAAGATCCATGTGTTAATGGCTTTAATGGCTTGAAGTGTTGTGGAGTAAAGGATTTGGGGTACATAGGGTCTTTAAGTCGAGAATGGCTCTCCAGAGGAGAAAAAAATTTGAAATGACTGACTAAAGAAATAATTGGAGAACTTGAAACAAAGAGAAGACAGGCTTCTTCAGTCCCCTGAAGAGTCCTCCAGCAGGCATCCTAGCATTTAAGGCCAAGGTAATTTCATTTCACAAAATTCATATTGAAAGCCTGCTCCATGAGCCCTGGGGTTATAGAGACAAGGGAAGCATAGATTCTGCCCTTGGAGGTCTTAGTCTGGCCTGTGTGGATGGGAGGGGGATCAAATGGGCAGTCCCAGAGAGTGTGCAGAAGAGATGTGGTGGAGAGCAGTGGTGGACTGGTGTGATGGGCACGCCTGTGAGCTCAGTACTTGGGAGGCTGAGAATGGAGGGTTGCAGGATCCAGGCCAATTTCAGCAACACAGAGAGACCCTTAGCAACTTAGTGAGGCGCACTCCCCGCCTCTCTCTCCAACATATATATACATATTTGTGTGTGTATGTATTAGGCTTGGGGGAGTAGCTCAATAGTAGAATTCCCCTGAGTTCAGCCTCCATTACCAAAAAAAAAAAAAGAAAAAAAAATGAGAGAGAAGAGAGAACACGCAAGCATGTGGATGCAGTAGTGGATCTCATATCTGTTCAAAGAAAGAACAGGAGGTAAGCATGCTGAAGCAGGGATCATTTGACCAAGTTGTGAAGAGCAAGATGGCATTGTTTAGGAGAAGAAGGAAGGAGATTACTCCAGACAGAGGTGAGAATACAGTGAGAAGGACCAGAATTCCTGGTGCATTGTTCACCCTCCAGATCATTCCTATTGGATAAAGGATGGATGAGAGTGAGGAAAAGAAGACATCTCTAGTCATTTCATTGGAAGACAAAGCTCAAAAGGGCAGAGGGCTATAGAAGACACTGGCTAAGTGGTTTGGATAGTCCTGATGACTATCATGAGACCCCATCCATCAAATCAAATGGTTTCACTAAAGAAGTGATGTTTTGAGATTTGTGTATTAGAAAGGTCACTCCTAATTTCAGTGGATGCTGGGATGGAGGAGAATAAAAGTGGCATGAGAAAGACCAGTTAGGAGACAGTTGCAGTATTCCAGGAGGAAAATGACACCATCAGGCCTAAGGCAGGGGCAGTGGAGATGGAGGGAGACCATCTTCTTTGTTGCAAGATGTAGTCACTGGCCACACCCACCTACCTGCTTCATGTGGTCCAACCCAATCACCATAGCAACAGCCTCTTTAACATCCCTGGCCAGAGAGAAAGATAACAAACTCTTACATCTGTTCCTGGAGGTCCTGCCTGTATTTTTTTCCTTTCTTCCCCCCACCCCCACTTTGATTGTATCTGATCCAGCCTCACTGGGTAATTGAGTGTTTGAGAGTGAAAAATTATCTCAGCAGCTTGGCCCTTATCTTGACAGCGAAGCAGCACTTTTAATTTAATTTTGTTCAGAGACGCACGGGTAACAAATTTCACTAATCGCCCGGCTGTCGCCCTCCGCATGGTAACGAGCCGTTTGTTACCAGGCAGCCCAGCGTAAATACATGTGGGGGAACAGGCAGGAGAGAGAGAAAGACAGCGGCTGGGGAGAAAGGAAGGGACAGCTACAATCGATATGAGCCAAGCTTGGGCTCTGCCATCAGGTAGAGAATAGAGATGGGAGGGGGACTGTGGGGCACAGACAGGCAGCTGAGGGTTAGCCTCACTGGGACATCCGTCTTTGCTTTGTTTCTTTCTATCTGGGTGCTACCTTGAGCAAGTGATTTAAACTCTCTGCATCCTGATTTTCTTATCTGTTATGTGGAGACATGAATGAATTTTACCTCTCTGGGTAGTTGTGAGAGTTAAATTGGAAGCTGTATAGTAAATGAACCATACCCCTAAGTACTATGCTATATTCTCAGGGCTGGTAGGATACTAAAGCCCCCCCCACACACACACACATACCCCATCCAGTGGTTGCCTTTCATTCAGGACAGACTCCCTCAAGATTACTGTACACATTTTGCTGGCATTCCTTCAGTGATGGGGAGCTCACTCACTATTAAAGCAGCCAATAACTCTGACTCCCAGAATTGCCTGGCTTATTCTGGCACAAAATACATATCTCTCAAGATTCTCCTGTAAGGACTCAATCTGCACCCTCCTTCCTAGGTAAGCTCCACCCCAGAGTTGTATATTTAAATAATATTGCTTCCCCCAAACGTAAGTAATCTCTTACCCAGCGAAAAATCCCTATAAAAAATTAGAGATTGAAGGACCTTGACAGGGAAAGTGGCACAACTTGGCATTTTACATTGGGGAAACTGAGGTCCAGGGAGAGGAGAAGAAATCTTTAAATAGCTGTTATAGTGTGAAGACCCCTAATAGGTTGGACGCTCTGCCTTGTCTCATTTAGTCCTTGCACTGTGAGATCTTATCCTGACTTTATAGATAGGGAAACTGAGGCACAAAACAGGAAAGCAGCTTGCTTGAACTACAGTTTTTAGCAGGCATCACAGAATAGAGACTTAGGGTCGCATCTGATTCCAAGACCTGCAAGCCTTTTTTTGTTTGTTTGTTTTTCCTACTTGCCTTGATTAGTGTAACAGCTCCAAAGTCAAGGTGGAAGTAGCAATGAGGTTTCTTGACTTCTGATCACATGGTTGTGCTAGATAAAGATGTAAGTCAGGAATTCTGCCAAAAAGTCCAGATTCCCTTCCCCACCCCCCATAGTATTTGGGCCAGGAAGCAAGAGAGACCATATAAAAGCAAGAGAGAAGATCAGTCTCCACTCCCCTCCCCTCCCCGCTCCCAGTGCTGCCAGAGTCCAGTCGATGGGTCCTTGGTTCTAGATTTATGAGCCTTCTTGGTGTTGCTCCTTCTTTCCATCTGAGAGGGCTTGACTCTTCCCTCTCTCGGCTAATTAAAAACCCCAGCCTGGGCGGGCAGCCTTGCATCACAGGCTGCTGGGCAGAGGCTCTGACGCTGCTGTGCTGATAAATCACTCCCTGGGGCCGGGGGAGGCTGCAGCACTTGTCAGAGGATCAGAGCTCATCCTGTGCTCTTTTTGGAGACTTGGGGACTGCCACAAATAGACCATGTCCACCCCTATGTAGCCTAGAATAGGCCTCATTAGGAATAGAAGGCAGGGACCACCCAAGGCTCTAGGGGTAGGAGTGACACTAGAGTCAGAGGCTGAAAACACAAGCTAGATTGTGTCACTCCCTCAGACACCTTTGATGGCTCCCCCTTGGCCTTCATGATAAATTCTCAACACCTTAGCCTGGCATTGGGCAAATCTTATGATAGCATTTAAAAACGTTGTCTTTGGAAATGCTAGAGCTGGATGTAGATCCTGGCTCCGCTACTTACTTACCTTGGATACGTTATTTAGCCTTTGATTTGTATTTCATAGTCTTTACTTAGAACTAGAAAACAAAATTATATATTGATTCATATATGTGTATATATATGTATATATATGCATGTGTATTTGTGGGTGTGTGTATACTTTGGGGGATCCAATGAGGCATTATATGCTCAGTCCTTAGCATAGTCCTTGACGCCCTGTGCCATCAGTAGCTGCTGGGGTGACCCCTACAGCTGCAGCTATTACCCTGCCTCCATTGCTTCTTGCACTGTTCTGAGCTCTGTTGCTATTGTTAATATTAGCCAGATCTGCCTCTCTCTTTAGCTTTTATTTCCTTTCCTTCTTTTCATACTCTCACAAACACACCTTGCCATTTTCACCTGCTAATGTTCACTATTCTGTCAGCCTGACTGCCATGCCAACCTAGCTCTGTCTAATAAAAGCCAACCATCCTTCCAGGACTGGTTGGCGTAAATGCTGTCACCTTTCTGAAGCTTCCCCTGATCCCTCCAGACCAAATGTCACTGTGTTGCCGTGTTACCTATATCTCTCTTAGCATCGAGTCCTCACCTCTTTCATAACATCAGAGTTGGTCCTCATCCTCCTCTAGAGAGCTAGAGACCAGGACAATGACTCGCTCAGAACTGAACCACTCATGCCTAGAATCATGTTTAACTTGGAAAGTAGTAATGAATGTTAGCAATCAGAATAAGAATCCCAGATAGCCGAATTGCCCTGTTATTAGGGCCCTTTTTTCCTCAGTAGATCAGCATGCTTTATTACTCACTCGTCTTTCTGTTCCCAGCAGGTGAGGGCCAGTGACGATAATGGTAGTCGCCTAGGCTGGTGTGAATGGAGCAAAATGTTGCCCTTCAGTGATGAGCGGCTTCCCCAGCCCTCAGAGCTATCCAGTTCATTCCAGTCTTCAATCCATGAGTGCAGTCTTTGTTCCATTTTCAGCCTCACCTGGTAGAGTCTGGAAGGATCTCTGGAGTTTTCTATTACTCTTACCTTCTCTCCTTTGCTGAAATGTTGGTAGCAGAGAAAAATCCTACTCTTTCAGCTCCCTGAGGACCCATCAGTGGAATTACCCTCGAGCGCCCCCACGTGTCTGTAGACATAATTGCCCACTCCTCTGAGAGGAGCCAGGCTTTGTCCATTCATTTATTCATTAGTCATGCATTCAATCAGTCACAGGCTGAGTGTGTATTCTATTCTTTACCTTGTGGTTGGTGCTGGAGATTTAAGATAAATCAAACCCAGTTCCTGGCCCTGAGAAATTTATAGCCTTTGGGGAAGGGAGGATGACATGAACACCAAGATTTACAGCTCATTGTGATAAATAAAATAATGGGGATTTGTAGGGTGCCACGTGAACACAGAAGAGGGTCTCCCAACCCTGCCAGGAATGAGGAGTGGGCAGTAGAAAACAGAGAGAGGAGGGTCTCCTGAAAGAGACAAGGTGTCAAAGTTTTAGATGAAATGAACCCAGCTATATCCAGGAGTGGAGTGAAGAAGTACAGTCCAGGCAGAAGGCACCCTGGAGGCAGAAGGCCAGGCTGAAGGGTGGTGGGAAAGTTCAACCAGGCCTGAGGATCCAGGTAAGGAGCCAGGTCTTCATGCACATAGCCATAAGGAAGCACAAAAGTATGTCCTTTGGGGAGTGACTAAAGGGTTACGCAGCCCCATACTTGTATTTCTGCAGACTCTCTTTTGTCTTGTTTGGATTTTCTCTGTATATGTTATCTTTGATTTCCCCTGTTTTGTTTTTATACCTTCTCTTCATAGTCCCTATCATTCCTTATCTCTTTGTAGATGTCTTCTTGGTAATCTTCCATCTCTGTCTCCCTTCTTCCTCTCATTTTCCCTCTTTCAAGTGTAACTATCTTTTGCCTCACCTGCAAAACTGCCTTGGTCCATAATTCCATTAAAAAAAATTGAATACTTAACCCCCACACACACATACACACACCGTATGCTACACAGTACTGAATTACCAGTCCAAGTTCCTGGTCCTGCCGTTACTTGGCTAAAACTGTTTAGTGAAGCTACATAAGTTCCCTGTACCTCAGTTTCATCTGTTGCTTTAAAAAAATGTTTTATATCTGTGTCACCATATTCTACAACTCTAAGAGCCACCATAAATCTCCTTGAATGCTATTCTATAGATCCGTGAGATCAGGGCCTTTGGAATTATGCTACAAAGGGCCTTGAACTAGATGAACTCTACTTGTCTGTTCAGAATGATTCCATTGTCTTCCTCCTTCCCCTCTCCCTCACTCATTCTTCCCCCATACTTTGTTCTTCCCATGCCCCCACTCAATATCTTCTCAATTCTCACGAGCACCAGACAGCAAAATGTTTGCATCCAAAAGAAAGGGCTTCCAAATGGAGAGAGTGGACTGTAATTGAAAGATGATGGTCTGGACAGAAGGCATTTGTTTTCATACTTCCAGCATTACGATGCACAGTGTCTCAAACCAGCTGCGACTTGAGGAGTCTGTATTAGATGTAGATTTAGAAGCCTCCCAAGGAGCCTGAAGTCTAAACAAGATAAATTCAATGGTGTGTGCTATTCTGAAAAGGCTGCATTCTTGAAAACAATAAAATAATTTTTTTATCACTCAGCAAGTAGTTGAGGGGAAATCTTTGTGGGGCAGTAAGGACACCTGGGATGGTATAGAATGCAGTGTTTAAGAGCATGTAGCTGAGTCCTAAATTCAAGTCCTGGATGGCACTTACCATCCACAACACCCTCAACAATTCATTTCTCTTGAATTTAAGGTCTTGATCCATAAAATGGGAATTATGAAGTTCTTGAAAGGAGTAGCTGTCCGCATTATATATATTAACTCATTTAAAATTTTGCCTCATATAAAAGGAGATAACTGTGAAGTTCAGAGAGTTTAATTTACTTACTATAAAGTGATAGGATTAGGGCAGCATTGATCTAGATATGTTTGACTCCCCAAACTGGTGCTTTGTTTTTGTGTGTGCCTCTGTGTTTTTGTGGTGCTGAGGATTGAACCCAGGGGCATTACCTGTGACACCCCTATGTTTACATGTCTAGTCCTATTTTATTTTTTATTTAGAAATGGGGTCTTGCTAAATACCTGAGAGCCTCACTAAGTTGCTGAGGCTGGTTTCAAACCTGCAGCCCTCCTATCTCAGCCTCCCAAATATTGGGATATGCCATCGTGCCTGGCTTGGTGCTTTAATCTTTGACATTACACTCTCTCATGTCTGGGACTGAAAATCTCTGAGTTTATGTTTAATGGTCTTTATGTTAGGGGAAGAGGAAAGGTTAGTCAATGGGCATGGAGATACAATGGGTATATTATTCTATAATTGGAAAAGAAGGAAGAAAATAAAAATAAGTCATTAAGTTATGCTCACATAGACTTTTAAAGACATTCATGAAAGATGTCATTGGTTCTGGGTCCTAGAACTGAATCCCCATGGCCTATGCATCAGATGAACTCTGAATCGTGTAGGAGAGAGGGACATGTAGTGAAATAGTGAGTTGAAGGTGCTGCAGATGGTTTCAATATACCTAAGAACCTCAAGGAGCTTGGAACAAATCCTATTTGGGGGTCCAGTTAGGAAGGTTTACACACAGGCTGGGGAAGTATCAGTGCTGAGGCTTGAAAGAAAAGTAGATAACAAATTCCCTAGATGTGATAGTTTAAAACAAAAGAAATGTATTTTTTCAAGTTCTGGAGCCCAGCAGTTCAAACTCAAAATATCAACAGGGTCGATTTCTTTCAGATGCTCTACAGGAGACCCTGTTCCATTCCTCTGCCCTGGCTTGATGGCCACCCTTGCCCCTGGCTTTCCAAGTCTTGTAGAGAACTACTTTGGCTATCCTGGGCTTTTTTCCACCCCCTGCCTCTGTCTTTCTTTATAAGGATGCCAGTCATTACATTTGGGGCTTATGCTAAATATAGAATGATCTCATCTCCAGAAAGGGGCCTTTGATATATCTAAAAAGACCTTTTCTCCAAGTAAGATCACATTCTGAGGTTCCAGGTGAATGTATCTTTTGGAGGCTACAATTTAATCCATGATAAGAAAATAGCAGAGATTGAAAACATCCCGATGGGACTCAATGCCAGTGATGGGGGAGGAGGCTCCTGGAGCACCATGATGACTCTAGATTTGTGGGCTTACATGATACTGAGTCACCCCTCCTCTCTAGAACTCAGTTTTTCCATCTGGAACAACAAGAATCATCTTCAACAACTTTTAACATCTTTCCAATGCGGCTATTCTGGAACCCCAAGGCTCAGGAAAAGACTAGAAATGCCGAGTGGATAACAAGATAGCAGGCTGGGCAAGAGTTGGATGGCAGCAGCTTGGAGGAAACCCTGGTCATCCCAGAGGCCCTGGCTGGACCATGATAACAGCTCTCTAACACCGCTGTTAATCTTTAATTGGTATTTGATTTGATTTAACATGATCTTCTGCTTGTAAAACACCTTGAGATGTTTCCGCGTTGTGAGTGCGTCCTGGAAATGCGGGTTTATTGTATTAACAAGTCTCGGCCTGAACATAAAGGGAGATAATTAGAAACAGCAAAGTCCCTTGACATGCTCAGGGCAGCCAAAAAGCTCTCGGGAAAACAATTCTTTCAGCTGCTTTCATGAATCCAAAAGAGAAAGCTGTTGGAGCAGCCCCAGTGGGTAGGAGAGCTTGTTAGGGTCACTTGGCACAGTATTTATAGCTCTCTGCTAGCTCTGCTTTTGTCCAGCTCTGCCATCCTGTGGATATGCTGCACTCCCTAGGAGCCCAACCTAGGAGCACAGTATGTCACCAGCAATTTATTTGTAAAATCTTTTCCCATGCATGTTGTGCTATCTCTAAGCAAATAAATAAAGAAAGAAAAGTTTATTAAAAACGAAATAAAGCTGGGCATGGTGACACACATCTGTAATCCCAGAACTTGGAAGGCTGAGATAGGAGATCGCAGGTTTGATCCCAACCTCAGCAACTTAGTGAGACCCTGTTTCAATAAATAAAATAGGGCTGGGGGTATAGCTCAGAGATAGAATGCCCCTGGATTCAATCCCCAGCATCAAAAAACAAGAAGAAAGAAAGAAAGAAAGAAAGAAAGAAAGAAAGAAAGAAAGAAAGAAAGAAAGAAAGAAAGAAAGAAGAAAGGGAAGGGAGGGAAGGAGAGAAAGAGAGAGACAGAGATAGAAGGGAAGAGAAGAGAAAGAGAAGAGGAGGGAGAGAGATTAAATTAAAAAGATGAAATTCTCAGGCTAGCCCACAAAAATTGATAATGGTTTATAGTGGAACAACAAAAAAAGTTTACAGTACTACTCCAGATGTCTGGGTGCCCAGATGAGGCCCAAAGGTCATTTTTACCTAAAGAAATATACCTTGAGAGTGACAAAGTAATGATCTATGGTTCTTACTAAGAATAGCCCTAGTTAATACTTTATTATATGATATATTTGAATTAAAGCTGTACCTGACATAGTAAGTACAGAATGAAAATCTGCATAAATTAATGTGCCTGGGTTTCAAGGTGGTTCTGTAAAAGTTGTGTTTCATCTGGAATGCACTTGAAGTAAGAGAACATAACAGTATTGAATAGCTTCCCAGGCAGGCACACTACATCCCCTTTGACTTCTACCTGAGTGTGCCAAAGGCACAGCAATAGGAAAAGTGATGGTTTGCAGTCAAGAGAAGCCCCTCAGAAAGTTGTCTGGATCCATGGTCTTCCTGAAGATAGAAGAGGTTATGAATAAGGATTAAGTTCCCAGTGCTATCCACAAGCCTAATTAAGTCATTATATATGAGAAATGCAAATAGTATTTCCTGCACTATATATAAATATCTTTTACAAAGTTAATTTTAAGGAAATACATCTTCTATATTTCTTTATTGTGGTGCCAAAAGAGCTTACACTCACACACACACACACACATACACACACACACACACACTCATGCATGTGTACACATGCATGGGCATATGTAGTCTCAGATAATCACCATCACTGTTGGCGTCAGCCTCCATGGGCACCCCTAGGTATAGCTAGGGGCTTGAACACAAACTCCATTGAATCTACAGCTCATCTCTATCAAATATTTTCTCTGATGTTCCATCTATAGGAACAATAGTTAACAATTTTTAAAAATTATATTTCTTTGCCTCATCCCCAGAGACTCTTGCTCAGTAGGTCTTAGGTAGAGCTTCAAGCTCTGCATTTTTTTAGCATGACACATAGGAGATTCTGGTATAGGGAGTAATAGAATGTAGTATCTACTCAATAAGGTTAAAGTTCTATTGGAAGATAGCTGCAGAAATGGAGCAGTGGTGTACACCTATAATCTCAGTCCTTGGAAGGCTAAAACAGGAGTTTTGAAGGTTCAAGGCCAGCCTCAGCAACTTAGGAAAACCTTGTTTAAAAATAAAAAGGCTGGGGGTGTAGCATTGAGATGAAATGTCCTTGGCTCAATCCCTAGTATCAAAATAGAGAGAGAGAGAGAGAGAGAGAGAGAGAGAGAGAGAGAGAAAGAAAGAGAACGAACCCCCTTTTAAAATCTCTTTATTGTGAGTGGTTTAAGGTCACTGTCTAGAGGGAGCAGTGTTGCTATTCTGGTCCAAGGTGATGAGATGCTTGAATGGTGTTTGCATCAGAAAAGTAGGCAGGGAGTGGCGGCATATTAGTAAATCCATGAGCTTGGTGTTGGGGGAAGGTCAATCAACTCAGCAGCCTCACTTTAGGGCCAATTGTACTGGAGTTGTCCCCAAACAAAGTCATGCTCCTCACTGTACAGAATCCAGTGGGCTGCAGCAAGGAAGGACTCATCCTTCCAACAGAAACTTATCTTCAATCCTGGTTCAGCCTCTTAAAGCTTCATGGCCTCAGACAAGTAACACTGTTTCCCTGAGCCCCTTGTCTTGTTCTGTAGACACATGGACAGGTTTGTAATGAGGTTTAAATAAAACCATGTGAGTAAAGAAACTATTGTACTAAATGGCTATATTAGCATTTTTAAAAACCAACCTAGAGGAAGAAAGATTTATTTGGCCTGTGTTTTCAGAGGGTTAGTCCATGGTTGGCTCCCTCTAAGGCAATTACATCATGGTGACAGGGCGTGGTAGAGAAAATCTGCTCATAGCATTAATCCGTCAGTGGATTAATGCACGGATTTGGTTAGATCCCTGATTCAATTATTTTACCTCTGAACATTTCTGTATTGCCAACATATTAGCTTTTCTGGGGTAACAATGACATATATAGTATTCCAAGTATTACCTCTCTTCTTCCCTGCCTTCCTCCTTTTCTCCAAACTCTCTTCTTTCCTTCTTTTTTCTCTCTTTATACAGGGATAAGTCTTCAGCAAACTGTAAATTAAGGGTCTTTTCTTTCTCTTCGCTCTCCCACTGAAAGATCAAGGGTGACAATATTTATCCCTTGTTCAGAGAATATAAATAAGCCAGAGCCTGGACCAGCATTAAACATTTATACAAAAAAAATCACATAATGTGCATTTGTGATACAAGATTTATAGTCTCCCACTAACTCCGAGATTTACCCACTTGACTTCCTCACATGTGTCAAGGGCTCAAGCTGGACACATGGCACACATCTCCATCATCTGTTTGCAGACACGGCATCTAAGAACAGACAGGTGGAGGCTCCCTGGGGAGCCCACACAAGCATTTGAAATAATAAAACCCAACTGCAAATCAGCACAACAGATCTGGAGATAGAGTGGGACTATACACACACACACACACAAAAAAAAAACAAAAAGCAAAAAAAACCTGGAATTGGACTGGATTGGAATAGGCAAGATTTCATGCTCTGTAAAGAAGATGGTGCAGACACAAGTGATAAGCATTAAAGTAGGCTGTTCCTATCCACCCTGCCTCAGAGCTGGGTTCTCAAAAGACTCCATCGAACCCATGTTTGTTTATTTTCAAGTCAATAATCTGTTGATCAATTGCCATGAGCCAGACTCTGCTTCAGATGCTTTTTATGTGCTATTTCACTTACTCCCCACAACCACCTGTGAGGTAGGTGCTACTATTATTCCGCATTTTCCGGGTGGAGAAACAGATAAAGGAGGCTCCAAGGATGAACTGCAATGACCCTGAGGTTTAAACCTTGATGACTCACCTATGCACAATGTATGCTTCTTTGAAGCAAAGATTTGAAATCCTGAGCCTTGGCTTCCTCCTTTAACAATGGCACATGACACTATTGTACCTTGCCAGACATGTCTGATGTGTACAGTCCTGCCTTTTTATTCAATTTTATACTCCTAATACTTACCACAAGGCATAGTAGGGTACTCAGAAACAATATTACCTCCTCTGTATCATGAAATCCCTTTTAGCTTATATTTTTCAGATACTGTTGTAAGCATGGATGACATCAATTGATTTAATCTCTGATAAAGATTAAGTCAAAGTACAGATACACAAATGAGATACACACATAAGGCAGAGAAAGGTAACAGTAACATATGCTCCATAAAGTCATATAGCTAGTAAATGTCAAGTTGGAATTTCATTCAGGGCTTTGTACTTGCTAGGCAAGCATTCTACCATAAAACAAAATGCCTTAAAAAAAATTGAACAAAGGGTTTGTTTCCTACATTTAAGCTACACCCTCAGCCCTTTTAATTTTGAAACAGAGTCTTGCTTACTTGCTGAGGGCCTCACTGAATTGCTGAGGCTGACCGTAAACCTGTGATTTGCCTATCTTAGCCTCCCAAGTGCTGGGATTACAAGCATGTGCCACCATGCCCAGACTGCCCGTCCCTTTTTAAATTTTGTTGTTGATGTTGTTTTAAGACAGTCTTGTTAAGTTGCCCAGGATAGCCTCGAACTTGTGATTTTCTTGCCTCATCTCCCAAGTAGCTGGGATGACAGGCACTTGCCACTGTACCAAGCTTATCCCAGGTTTTTTGGCTTCGGAGCTGTGCTCTTCTTTAAGGTCAACAGAAGAGTAGACATAATTAGTATTGCATTGTTAATTCTTTTCATCTGTGACCTTCAACAACTTGAGTAACTTAATATAAAAGTAGCAAATATTTGTATAGCACATTAGTAAATAAATGAAGACTATTGGTAGAAATTATGCTGTTTGCTAGTTAAGAAAGATCTTTCTCATACCCAGAGCTGAATACAGATAAGGCATGTTGCATTGTCAGCTGAGAGATCCTTGTTCTAGGTAGTGTGTAAGTGAAAGGTAGAAGCTACTAAGGATAATCAAGAATAAAATAAAGTGAGAAGATAGACTAGAAAATGATAGGAAAAAAGAGAGCAACTATAGGTATCTCTTATTGAGTGCTTTCTAAGTACCAGGTCTTCTGCAAAGCACTTACAAACATCATGATACAGATAAATTATCTCTATTTTGAAGGCAAGAAAATGACAATCATAAAAGTAAAGTAAATTGCCTGATCTGGATCATGAGTGAGTTCTGACAACAGGATGAAAACTCAAGTATGACTCCAAAGTCTACAATTTGGTGCTGAAATTCTTGGAGATCCTAAAAGTGATTTGTGTCTAGTTTATAATAGAGACCTAGGTTTCTGGACATACTGTTGCCTGCCTTTGGGAAAGAAGTCATCATACTACCAGCCTGATGATCCAACCCCTTCGTGTGCTGGTAAACTGGCTGTCTGAAAAGCAAACCCAAGGACAAGCAAAAAGCCTCATTTGTAGTGTTTGTCAATTTCTGTGCTGTAAATTCTACCATGTCCAATTTCAATCCACTATGTTTAACAACTGCCATGCAACGTCCCTAAAAGTTTAACAATTGGCTCTTGTGAGCTAATTAGAATCCATCTAGTAAACCACTGTTCCAAAGTCATAGTCAAACAGGGATATATTTCTTAGGCATTGCTATCTTCCTTTACCCTGAATCTGTAGGAAGTTGCAGTTTGGCTCATATAGGAAATACAGGAATTTAGTAAATAATTGTTGATTAAAGAATAAACTATTCAAGTGATAAGTGAAGAAGCAAAACGAGAGTGGAGAGCAGGAACTGTTGCCTTCAGTCCTGGTTTAATAAGGACACAAGATCATCTTTAGGAATATTTTGGGTAGTTACTTATAGTTTGCCTTGGCAATGAAATGACCTGTTAAAGAATACTATCTAGAAGTAGAGTTTGATGTCAAGATACCACTAATTCTTTGCTTTCTATCTCGTAAATGATATAGATCTTCACAAGCTCAGGAGTCTATCTCCAAATGCACCTTGCATGTGATGATATCTCTCCATTCCCAGTGTTCACCACAGAGAAGCCATGACCCCTTCCTTATCACCATCACTTGTGCAGACAGAGCAAGATGACAGAGCAAGAAA
The DNA here is from genome assembly GCA_004027655.1 of Graphiurus murinus. NCBI lineage: Eukaryota > Metazoa > Chordata > Mammalia > Rodentia > Gliridae > Graphiurus > Graphiurus murinus. The sequence continues at coordinate 10,552 of PVLC010019202.1, read as the reverse complement.
ACAACCTCACCATGCACCCTCTTTCTCAATACCCTCCAAAGGTCCCCTGTTCTCTATGGTTAAATTTGAGTTCCATAACAGCCTCCAAGGCTTCACATGTCCCTGCCCACATCTCCATCCGTATCTCATGCCATCCACTACCTTCTTTTTCACTCTGTTCCTGGAACATCCATCTTTCCCACCATCAGAACTAGGCGTAAGTATCCTTTTCTAAAAGAGATGTCCCTGACATATCCACCCATACCACCCTGCTCTTCTTCATCCTAGCATTCATCACACAACATATGAGAGTCATGGCTATAAATCCTCACCAGACTGGAAACTTTGGAAGGATGAGGGCCACAACTTCCCCATGCCTGGCAATGTCCAGCTCAATTTTGGCTGCCTGCATAGGTTTTCTCTCCTGGGCCAGAAGGCTGTCACCTGGGAGGCAGTGCAGCAGAGAGGCTGTGCCCTAGGGTCAGACATCTGGGGCTACATTTTTATTAGTTGAGTGATCTTACACATGACATTTCATTTATGTGGACTTAATTTTATCCTCTATAAAGTAACTGTAGTAAGGTAACTCCATCAGAGTTGTGGTCAGGATGACAAGAGAGCCTTCCCTGCAAAGCACTTAGTCCAGGGCTCAGGACAGAATAAATGCCTGAACATTGTTGTTACTGTGAGACAAAGTGATATCTCAGCTGAAACTCTTGCCCATCTCTCTGTCTGTACCAAGGAGGCGATGACTGATTCTCCCCCTTCAAAGGAGCTTATAGAATCTGCCCCCTCAGCAACTGATTGGAGATTCCATTCATTCTTTCATTCAGTCATCAATCTGATCATTAAGAAAACACTAATTTAGCTGAGATTCCATTCCAGGTTCTCTGTTAGAGAATTTTAGGCAGAGTCCATCTCTTAAAATAACATGAAATAACATGTTGGAAGGGTGAGTTCTGTATTCCTCTCTACTTGACTATAGATCTTTGCCAAATAAACTTTGCAAATAGCTAATTGTGTGATAGTCTATGAAAAGAGTTCATTCTGGTATATTCCTTGGCACTTTGAAGTAGGAAGGAAAAGAGTGAGGAGGGGGAGAGAGTCTATCTTCCATAGTAGGACCAGGTTATGATTATGCCAGTTTTATCCTTTGAAGAACCTGATAATACAAAAACAAATGATAAGCTTAGAGTTATGTAGCCAGAAACTGGTAAATCTTGGAATTTGAACCCAGCTGACTTTTGCAATGGCATTTTCCATTCTGAGAGCTGCTGACGACAGGAAAACCAAGAAGGCAACAGCCTTGCTAATGATGCCGGGCCTGGTTGACGACTGAAATGGAAGAAGAAACTCATTGTTATAGTTCCCAGGGCTATTGTTATTTCTACCCTAAGCATACCTACATCCTGATCTCAGTTCTTATACACTTGTACATATAGTCACATCTTCACTCATGTACATAGATTTCTCTAAAATTTAGTAGAGTTTCTATTTTAGCTCTTTAGTCTGCTCAAGTGTGAGCATTTTATAAATAAGTGCACGCTAATGTTGTTACTATTATTGCTCTCCCATAAATTTAACAGCACATGCAGGAAGCTCCAGGTGTGTGTAGCACCTGAATTACAGTTACTTAGGGAACCACCACTACCTTAACCGGCCATCTCTAGCTTAATGATGCCTCAGCACAGCTCTTACTGTGGGAATAACATGTGCCCCTCCACTCCTGCACAAGGCCTGGAAAGTCTCTGGGGATCATTTTTGTAACTTCATAAGGGGTATAACTTAGATATATCACTGCTGAATGGTCCCTCTTGTCTAGGAGGAACTATGAGAATTCACAGAATCAAGGGCCTGTACTTAAAACAATGAATGCATATTATCTGCCAATAACAGTAATAATAAGTATAACAAATTGTAGTCAATAACACTCAAAGTATACTGAGCAACATTCTGAAAGCTTTACATGCATAAAGCATCCTGAAGAAGTTAAGTAATCTTCCCAGTGATATTAGCTGACAATTATCCAGCCTTCCTTATCACCAGCCCCGGTGGTAAAAACTTCCTGGTTTAACTCAAGTAATCTTGTGAAGTGGGTATTTTAATTATTTCTGTTTTATAAAATGAGGACATGGACACTTTGAAAGATAAGATTTCTTGTACCAGCATTCTCTACTGGTAATGAACAGTGCTTCTGCTTGATCCCAGCCCTGTGGGACTCCGAGGGCCATGTTCTTAGCTCTGTCTTTTTATTGACTTCTGAAATTTGAAGTATTAAGAAATTATTGAGTGTGTTTCCACCATTATTTCCCTGATTACAGAATTCACAGGCCCTCTATTTTACCAACTTTGCTTTTAAGACTGATACAGGAACACAAGGTCTTCCAGGGAGAGATGCTTTTGTAGAAATAAGAGGGATGAGATCACTCACTTCCTCTTCTGTGAAGCCAGCCTTGATTTTGTCAAGCAAATATCAGTGGCAAACTCCTCTCGCCTCCTGCACAGTTGTAAGAGCTTCAGCAGAACAACGAAACATTTATCCTGGCATAGTATAATTATTCCTCCTCCTGATCTTCTTGCCCATCTGACAATGGCTTCTCCCAGGAAGGACTGTACCTGGCTCCTTTACAAGTTCTGTGACTTGCCCAAGGTCTAGCAAAGCTCCTGTGCTTAGAGAATGACATTCAAATGAATGGATGTCTCTTTAAAACTTGAAGGTTTTTGAGTCTCCACCTAAAGATGGGGACTTTTCAGCTTCTCCCAATTACTCACTTAAGTAGGTTCTGGTTTTAGTTATCTATTGCCATGTTACAAATCACCCCAAAAGTGGTAGCTTAAAACAATAAGCACTTATTATTATCACTTTTTCAGGAATCAGAAAATGAATCAGGTATATTTTCTGAATCACTTAATCAGGAATCTAGGCACTAGACAAATGGTCCTCTGGCCCCAGATATCCTCAAGGGTCTAGAATATGCTTTGGGCTAAGATGTCTTCTCATATGGCTGCCACAAAGTTGTCAATCAGAACTGCAGTCATACCAGTGTTCTACTGAGGCAGGATGTGCTTCCCAGCTTACTAGTGTATTTGTGGGAAGATTTCAGTTCCTCAATGACTGTCATCCAAAGGTATCCCTCTGCTCCTTGCCTAAAACATGATGGGCCTAAAACATGACATCTGGCTTGAACAGAATAAGAAGGTGAGCGAGCCAGCAAAAGCACAAAATAAACGAGAGTGGGTCTTTTGTAACTCAATATGAGAAGTAACATCCTATAACTTTTGCTGAATTCTATTTAAGAGTAATAAATTGCTAGAGCATCTTAATATACACAAGGAGTAGATATAGGAAAAACTCTTGGAAGCCTTTTAGAAGCCATATACCTCACCCTCCTCCACTTTTCCCTTTCTTCCAAACCAAATTGGTCTTTCCTTTCAGGTGTCATATGCTTGTTCCTACCCATATACTTGAAGAATGACTAGTCACTGAGATTCATGTGCTCTAATTCTGTCCAGAATGTGCTTCTGCCTCAGCTGGTGTATCCTCCAATACTCTCCTAGATTGTCATTGCAGAATAAGATCCCTTATGCCTTTCTTTGTCACCCCCTTCAGAAGTAGATGTAGATCTTATCCTTTGTCACAGGGTTTTCAGATCCTGATATATTTGACAGCTCACTTCAGGTATTATGAAATCCCTACTGTATCCCTAGCAACTACCACCATATCAGCACTCAGTAGGTACTTAGCCACATTTGTTGACAAAGAGAATGGACAGGGATGTGTTTCAGGTTTGCATAGAGTTGGGAAAGCTGGCCTAAAAGGACTAGGGAACAGCACATGGGATAAAGCCAGCTCTCCTAGTGGTGACCATGACTTTCTCTGTGAGCGGTTTATGGCCCAGCTCTCCAGCCACCACTGTCCACACTGCGCCTCATGGGCTTGATATTCCCACCACTCCAAATTTTGTGCAGCACCCTGCTGCTACCTTCTCCTAGATCACATGCTTCTTATGTCCCTTGTTTCCCACTCAGACAACTCTAATGTGTGTCACAAGTCTCAATTCTTGGTAATCTTTCCATGACTTCCAAACCTGCTTTAGGGGTTTACTCCTCTGCCCTGACTTTGCCACCTCTATTTAGGGGACTACCATCTCACTGGACATTGAAACCCTTGATGGCTTTGGTCCTCATTTCCCTGGCACAGACTCCAAAGCTCAGTTCAGTGGGCCCTCAATATACATTGGTTGAATGAGTAGATTTCTTCCTGGTATGGATGGGGAGATAGATCCTGCATGTATAAGGGAGTTGTTCAAGAGGCACAGTAATGGCAGAGCCCATATTCAAGTTTGAGCTCTAGATAGAAGGTGGGGAAGCTCCTTTGGTCTAGGATGACTATTGATTTTTTGGAGGGGGCATATTTAAACCAGCAACTTGGAAGGCTTAGGTCCAGGATGTCATCCTGAAATGGGTAGAGGCCTCTGCATGAAAATGTGTTGGAGCAGAAATGCTTCACATAATATTTTTTTCTTCTCTTGTTTTTTTTTTTTATCCTCTTTTATATTCTGTCTTCAAAGGTCTAAAGGCAAAGCTGTTTATCTCCAGATGGTTGATTAAACACAATGTAGATGGCTTCTGTGGAAATGTTTGTGGTCTGAAGAGGAGACAATAGGTTGGAAAACTAGAAAATATGTTCCTCAACTTAAAAAGTGGGGGATGGGAGTGTTCATTCTAATAAAGCATCCAGGTGCTTTGCAGCTGAACCCCTGCTTCCCCCAGGAAAGGACAGAGAGTCATCTGCAAGGACAGGACCCTGCAGGATCCTGATGCTTTCCTTTGACAGAAAGTATAGATGTGGGTGCTGAACAAGAAAGAGCCTTGGCTTCCTTAGCCTAAAGCTCCTTATAGCCTCTTAAACCTGCATGAGGCCTTGAGGGTAAAGAGGGCCAGTAAGACCTGAGAAGGAGGATGGTGCTGGGCTGAACAGCCCAGGTTTGAATCCTAGTGCCCCTGGCTATTTGTGAACTTGGAACAAGTGTCTAATCTCCCTGAGCTTCATTTCACAATTTATAAAATGGGAAAATGGCATTTACCTTGGAGGGTTTTTTTTTTGCATTTTTATACTTTTATTAGTGCATTGTAATTATACTTCACAGTAATACAGTTCAAAGTGATATAGACATGCACACATACAGTACATTGTGTGTTTCCCTCTAGATATCACCCTACTACCCACCTCTCTACCTCTCCCTGTATATATATACATATATATACACATATGTATGTGTATATATAGAGATAGAGATAGAGATAGAGATATACTGATATATATATATATACATATATATATGTATATATATATATCAGTTATATATATGTATATATGTATATATATATATATATATCAGTGAGATTAGTGTTGATGCCTTCAAATATGGGCATAGAAGTATTTGAACCTCATCAGTTTTCCTCTCCTCTTCTCTCCCTCTAACCCCTTCCATCCATCATTCAACTGGCCTCTCTCCTCATTTATGTAAAGGCTCTTCTGGTTCCTAATTTCTCTCTAACTTCCACAAGTGAGAAAAAATAAAGAACACTAGTGTGATCAACCAGTCCAAGGGTTGTTTTATGAAGCAAGTCACACAGTACCCATCAAGTGCTTATTCCCCTTGGCTTGGTTCACAATGGGTGCTCATGTAGACTATCTGCTTCATGTCCTCCTTTCTATGTTTGAATGTCTTCTATGAACCCCTTATCATCAGGTCCTTCTGACTGAGATGTTCTTGTTTTAAAGCTAAAACCCCCAAGTCCTTCATGTGGTTCCACGCCTGATGTGATCTCTGGTCCACTCCTGGTGACCCTTTTCAGAGCATAGACTTCTTTTCTATATCCTGTTTAGAGCATCACACAGATCTCAGATGCATGGACTAGCCCTTTAGCAGGCCACTTTTCTTCACTGAGCTCAAGTTCCCTGATCCATAAAATTGGAATCCAAGGGTTGTTGTGAGAAACAAGTTAAATCCAAGATGCAAAGGGCCAAGCAAGCCTGGCACACTGCAGATGCTCTGTGTGTGTTTGGTCTTTCTCTTGCCATAAACTCACTATCCTACAGGCCACATATACTTTCTTCTACTTCTGACCCATCTGGATTTATGCAGGTGGTCTCTTGAGTCCAAAGGTCAGTGATCACATATATTGGTCTTAAATTTCATGATTATGATGATGAACAGGAAGATGAAAACTCTATTCAGTGAGCTTCTGCTACCCAATGTATATTACCGTATTTAATCTTCCTAATGACCCTATGGAGTAGATGTTATTCCTGTTTTACAGATGAGGAAAAAGGGACTTGCTGAAAGTCAACCAGAAAAATGATTGAGCTGGAATCCAATCCTAAGTTCCTCCAACTGTAAAGTCCATATTCTTTCCATTATTATAATCTACTGAACACCAGTCTGCAAAAGTCATTTTGGGAGGATATTTATGTATAGCTCATCTTGATCATCATGATATTGTCTAAAACATACTAGTTGAGTCTCTCAAACATCTAGTTATCTGTGTAATACTATGGTCACTCAGTGCCACAGGAAATTAGAGAGGTTTTAGATATATGCTCTTTGTTCGAAGAGACATTGGTTAAGGTAAGAAAAGACAACAACTGCCCAACAACTACCTCCAGTTTGAACAAGGGAACACTTTCATGGGAGCTGGGAAGATAGGCTTGAGCTCTATCCCTGGGAAAGATTATTCTCCCTTCCCCTAATCTTTAGCATAATGAATTAGCTATATATTCCCACATTTATTGACTTACTGCCCTCTTTTCAGAAAAAAAGTCACATTACCCTGTACCTGCTGGCTGGTTTCACCATCCCCTTATTTTTCTTCAGCACTCTCCAATTGCACCTGAAGCTACTACAACCCCCTGGATTGTTTCAGTGGTCTCTCCCAAACCCCAGAGAGTGGGTGTTAGTGCCCACTTTGGGATCTATGGTAAACTAACTAATATAAAGAGGCTTCCAACTGTGTTTTTCCTGACCTCATAATTACTTCCTTCATAAGAGAGACAAATGGCAGAATCTACTTGAAACAAAAGAAGGACAAGGAACCTATTTTCCAAGTTTGGAGCCAGTAGGGCTACCTTGAAGAGAAGTAGAGACCTGTTTGTAGAACTTTTGAGGGCAGGGATATGTTCGGCTGATTATAGCTATAGGAGTAGATTTTGATTGAACATGGATGTAGTTCTTATAAAGGTTACCATAAAGGGATACTACATAGTAACTGATAAGAGCTTTGGTATCCAAATCTGGATTTGAATCCTGGCTCTGCCTCTCAGTCATTTTCTAGCCTTAGGCTAAATTTTTCTCATTTGTAAAAGGAGGACATAGCAAACCTTTATAATTGATCAAATAAAGTAAGATCTGTAAAATAATTAGCACAATTTGTCATACAAAACAAGTGTTCCCAAAAGGATGTATTATTATTATTATTATTATTATTATTATTATTATTATTATTATTATTATTACCATCCTTGTCATTCATTCAATGCATTTTCTTTTGAGATGACAAGCTCTAGGTTTGGGTGATGCTCAAATGCAGACCGCATGGCATGGGTAAATATTGTAGGGAATGACTGCATTAGGTAACATGTTGAGGTCAGAGCCCTTGTTGTTCTCTGTCATCCTGAGATCCTGAGATTCAAATTGGAACAGACGACATGTGAGGCAAGGGTGAAGAACAATTTTGGGTTCCTGTGAGTTACAATGGTAAGGTCAACTACTGGGTTATGAGGATTCTCATGGGTCTTCAAAAGCTGTTATACATTAAACATTTTGTGAAAGGTAGGGAGGGCAGAATATGAGGGTGTGGAATGTGTGCTATAAGTAACAAGGAAAAGTACAGGCAAATATAGCTGATGTAGAGGGTTTATGGACCATCAAGCAAACTCATATTTTTCATTATTTCTTAGATGCATCTGAATGTTGAGAGAAGGAGGAGAAGAGGAGGGAGAGCAGAGATGTGTGCTATTTTTAAAAGCAGTATAGCCACCCAGAGTCACCACAGTCCACAGGGTCAGGACAAGCTGTAGACGTTTAACAGGAACATTGAGCTTGCTGGTCAATAGGTTGCGGTTCATATTCCATCTCTGTCCCTAACTGAGGCTTTACACAAATCAATTAGATCTTCTGAACTTCTACTTCTTCAATGTTACTCTAGGGTAACATTGCCTAGAGTTTATGGTAGTCATATAGAACAAGAAAGATTCTGCATGTAAAGGACTCCACAACAGACATAGTAAATACTAATTACACATTAGATATCATTCCTCTGTTCTTGCTTGTTATGGATATAGACTGTTCCCTGAAAAAGCTCATGTGTTGATATGATTAAGTTGTGAATTTTGTAATCTCATCAGTAGATAAATCCATTCTAGCAGATTTATTAGGTGGTCACCTAGGCAGGTGGGGTGTGGCTGGAGAAGGTGGGTCCCTGGGGGTGTGGCCTTGAAGACGGTGCTTGTTTCCTTGAATCCTCTTTCTGGTTCTCTCTCGCTCCTGGCCTCCGGGATACAAGAGCCAAGCTCTTGTACTCTCTCTCTCTCTCTCTTTCTGCCTCCTGTCTCCATGACATGGGCTCTGCAGACTTCACCTGGCCTAACATGGACTGAACCTCTGAAGTCTCTAGAACTGTGAGCAAATAAATCTTCCTTTCTCTAGGTTGTGGTGGTCAGGTGTTTTGGATTACAACAGTGAGAATGCTGACTGAAACACTGCTCTCACAGACCCTGGGACAAAGTCCACTGACATCATCTAGCAGAATAGAACAGTAACTTTTTCAGCAAGTTCCAAGAACAAAAAAGCTAGTGATGTGCCTTTCATGGAAATGAGTGATGATTGGCGCTTATCTTTTTTGATGGCAGTAGGAACTTGTAGTGACTTCTTTGCTCTGTCCTTTAGTACTACTTTGCCCTTAGCTAATTTAACCACTCTCCATTCCATCATTGGTGTGTGCTGGATATGGTGGCACATCTAGACAGCCTAGAGTCTATGAGGGCTCACATAAGAATCAGCTGCCAGTATCTTAACAAATAACTTTTAAGTTAATACCAGCTGATGATCACTCATGAATCCTAAACCCAATTGCCACTTTTCCTTCTTCTTTGTTTCCCATTTATTTCTGAGTTCTCCTAGAACTTTATCTATTTTGAATCATCTTCTGTACTGTTTCTCATCTGCACACTGCAATTTCATCTGTTGAGTACAGCATCTTTTTCCTTCCCTTAATGCATTCCATCAGTCTGCTAAATATAAGTTGGATAGTCTTTAACCTCTTGAACTGGCCTCCTGTGCCTGCCTTTTTTCCTTCTTTTCACATATTTTCTTGTGAACTTAAAACTCTATTTTCTTTTAAAACTTGAAACCAGATGAGTAAAGATACTGGAGCCAGACAAAATTGATGATGGAACTTTCTTCCACCATTTCCCTATAACCAGTTAAGTCTTGATTTTTTCCATTTTGAAATGCATGTAGAAACACATGCCTTTTCAGACTACTAAGAAGTTTAAATAGGATGAAGTACGTACAGTCTCTAAGTGTCTGGCATATGGACAACAGTTCATTATTGGGATCTGCTAATATTACTAACAACAGCCTTTATATCAATTATTAATCTAGCTTATTGTTTCCCAACTTTGTCTTCTACAGTGGTGGTTCTGCAGTATACTAATATTTTGAGAAAATATCAGGTTAAGTTCTGCTAAAAATAATTTAAAGCATGCCTTTTTAAAGATTCCAACACAAGATATATACCCTGGCACTTTCAGAGGGGAATACAGAATGTTGCATCCCTTAGAATTTTTTGAACATGGGGCAGTTTTCTTTTCAAGACACATTTTGTTATGTGAGAAATACTGCAGTGGTCCTTTGAGGCATTTGGATAAATTTGGAAAGCAGAGGAGCAGGAGGCAGGTGTGCAATTCTAACCCTACCCTCACACCCAGCCAGTGAGACCTGGGGCATGCACCTGCAGTATAATGTCATGAAAAGAATGTATTGTCATGAGTCCGAGGATGTGGCTTCTAGGCCCAGTTATTCCTTGGTCTTTGAACATGAGTTCTCCATGAAGTCTCTGGTTCCTTCTTTGTCTTTTGGAGGTAAGAGCAATGCCTCCTGCATAGCGTTTTGGTGAAGAGTTGGTGAGATATTTAAAGGTGATTTTTGAACTAATAAGAACTAAAAGAACATGACGCCTTCTGTTGCAACTTCACCACCCACACCTTGGTCAAAATCTCCATTGTCACCACCTTGAGGTTGCCGTGAAATTTGCAGACATATCTGCCTGAAACTGTTGCAGAGAGCAGGTGTTTGTAGTCCCACTTGGTGTCTCCTGCTTGTGGCTTATTTTCAGTTGGGTGCCATAGTCCAAGCCCAAGTTATTGATACGTTTCTTCTCCATAAAGCAGAGCTGCCAAAGCTGACCTCCAGTGGTCTCACAGATAATGACCAGCTCCAGTTAGCCCAAGCAAACAAGGCAGTATTTTCAACAACCATGAGAAAAAGAGAATGATCTAGATTGCCCT
>PVLC010019201.1:0-30973 GCA_004027655.1 Graphiurus murinus | reverse complement strand
TCCTCCGGTCTCAGCCTCCCAAATGCTGGGGTTACAAGCGTGCGCCACCACGCCCGGCTTGTTTTTTTTTTCAGTAGAATATTCTTGAAGCCCAGGTTGTTATAATAAATATAGAGTGTGAATTTATTTATTTATTTATTTATTTATTTATTTATTTATTTATTTATTTATTTATTTATTTATTTTGGGTACTGGGGGCCGAGCCCAGGGGCCTTCTACCTCTTGATCTACACCCCCAGCCCCTATTTTATTTTTATTTGGAAACTGGGTAGGGTGATAAGAGGCTCACTACTTGCTGAGGCTGTCCTGGAACCTGCGATCCTCCTGTCTCAGCCTCCCAAGTACTGGGATTACAGGCATGCGCCACCATGCCCGGAGTGAATTAATTTACTTATTTATTTTGTTTGAGGTTCTTGAGATGCAACTCAGAGGGGTCTTCTCCCTCTGGGGTACACCCTCAGACCTATTTTATTTATTTTTTATTTGGAAACAGGGTCACACTAAATAGCTGAGAGCCTCACTAAATTGGTGAGGCTAGCTTCAAGCCTGTGATCCTCCTGTCTCAACCTCCCAAGTACTAGGATTACAAGCGTGTGCGACCACACTCGGCTATTTATTTATTTGGTAGACAACTGCTGGGTACTTTTCTTTATTCAGTGCAGATCTTCCTGGAATGATTTTTTTTAAGTGCTCATGCATTAAAGTACTGCTTATTGAGCACCTGCTGTATGCCAGGCGCTGCAACAGACACTTGGTTTGTGACAAAACAAATTGGACATGTCGTTGTCATCACGGAGCTGAAGGTCTCCTGGAAGGAATTTAGCAATAAAGGTTCATTAAGGAAGAGGAGGTCAAAGCTAACTCATTCATTTGTCCAACAAAGCATTGTGGAGTGATTTCTGCAGCTCTAGCTCCAGGAACTCAAAGATGATGAAGGCAAAGTCCCTGCCAGGCTTCAAGGCTCTGCTCGTGGGGTTTCAGGGTTCCCCCAGCCTCCTCCCTCTAGGATTTCTGCCTCTCCCCTTTTTAACTGAAGCCCCACGAGGTTTCACTGATGTATCCCAAGTCCCCAGAACAGAACCTGGCACACAGAAGGTGTGCAGTGAGCAATACATCGTTGCCGAACTCATGGTTCCCGATTCAGATGTCACATAGCAATCGCTTCGATCCATCCCCAAACAGCTGAATCCAACTCTTTGGGGGTGGGGCCAGAGCTTGTGTTTTTATTGTCGTTTGTTTGTTTTGTTGTGCTGGAGATTGAATCCAGAACCCTTCTACCTCTTAGCTACATCCCTCGATCTATTCTATATTTTTTTAAATTTGAAAACAGGGTCTCACTAAGTTGCTGAGAGCCTCACTAAATTGTCGAGCCTGGCCTCAAACCTGAGATCCTCCCGTCTCAGCCACCCAAATACTGGGATTACAGGTGTGTGCCACCACACCTGGTTCCTGAATAGTTTTTTTTCTTCTTTTTTTTGCGGTACTGGGGATGGAACCTGGGGGCGTTCTACCTCCGAGCTATAGCCCCAGCCCTATTTTTTTATTCTTTATTTGGAAACAGGGTCTCACTAAGTTGCTGAGGGCCTCACTAAGTAGCTGAGACTGGCCCGGATCCTCTGGTCTCAGCCTCCTGAGTACTGGTATTACAAGCATAAGCCACCACACCCAGCTCCTCTCTGTATTTTCAAAAGAACTGGAAGTAAGGGAACCGGGTGTGGTGGCGCACACTTGTAATCTCAGCATTTGGGAGGCTGAGACCGGAGGATCCCGGTTCTCGGCCAGCCTCAGCTACCTAGTGAGGCACTCCGCAACTTAGTGAGACCCAGTTTCAAAATAAAGAATAAAAAATAGGGCTGGGGGTATAGCTCGGAGGTAGAATGCCCCTGAGTTCAATCCCCAGTACCGAAAAAAAAAAAAAAAAATTAAAAAGAGAATTACCAGCCAGGTGTGGTGGCGTGCATCTGTAATCCTAGTACTTTGGGAGGCTGAGACAGGAGGATCCCAGGTTCAAAGGCAGCCTTAGCAAATTAGCGAGGCCTTGTTTCAAAATAAAATAGGGCTAGGGGTGTAGTGTGGAAGCAGCATGCCCCTGAGTTCAATCCCTGACACTACAAAAAACAAACAAGAGAGAGAGAGAGAGAGGATGGATTACCATATGATCTAGCAGACTGACTACTTGGTATGTCTCCAAAAGAATTGAACACAGGATCATAAAGATAAATTTGCCTACCAATGTTCATTGCCAAGAGGTCAAAGTAACCTAATAAATGCCCTTTGACAAATGAATAGATGAAGAAATTGTGGAATATTATTTACAATGGAATATTATTTGGCTATAAAAAAGAAGGAAATCCTGGTATATCCTACACCATGGATGAAACTTCAGGACATTACGCCAAGTGAAATAAATCAGTCACAAAAGGATGAGTGCTGTATGATTCTTATAGGAGGTATCAAAAGTAGTCCAATTCATAGAATCAGAAAATAGAATGGAGCTGGGCGTGGTGGTGCACGCTTGTAATCCCAGTACTTGGGAGGCTGAGACAAGAGGATCCGGGTTCGCAGCCAGCCTCAGCTACTTAGTGAGGCCCTCCGCAACTTAGTGAGACCTAGTTTCAAAATAAAGAACAAAAAATAGGGCTGGGGCTGTAGCTCAGAGGTAGAATGCCCTGGGTTCAATCCCCAGTGCTTCCAAAAAAAAATAATAATAATAATAATAATAATTAAATTTTAAAAATGAAAAATAAAATAAAATGAGACATGACTATCGCCCAACCCTGTGAATACACTAAAATGCGTTGCATTATACCCTTTGAGTGAATTAGATAATATGCAAATTACATATCCATAGAGCTGGCTTTTAAAAATTAATTACTTTTAAAATTCGTTCTGCACATGGAAATTGAGGAATTTCCCATAAGAGGATTATCGGCTCCTCGGGTGGAGGGCCAGCAGCCTCCCTCTGCCTGGTCTGCCTTTTCCTGCGGTCAGCGGTGGCTGAGACCTCACAGCCGTCGGGCTCCGCCGACCCGGGCTGCAGCCAGCCATAGCACGCGGGGCCCACTGAGCCTCCCTGTCTCCTCTCTTGAGGCTTTTTAGGGGCACACCTGAAAACGGGGAGCGCAGGACACAGTACGTAATCGGCACTGGAAAAATAACTTAGAGAATGAATTGCCGTTGTTTCCTTCTTTTCTTTCTTAAGCACGTGGGCATATTTTTCCAAAGCAGTGGTTTTAACCTTGGAGCATTGTGGGAAGGATTTCCAGTTTTTTAGTGTTTTGTTTTGTGGTACTGGGAATGGAACCCAGGGGCATTCTACCTCCAAGCTATATCCCCAGCCCTATTTTTTAAATCTTCATTTTGAAACGAGGTTTCACTGAGTTGCAGAGGGCCTCACTAAGTAGCTGAAACTGGCAGCAAACCTGTGATCCTCCTGTCTCAGCCTCCCAAGTACTGGGATTATAAGTGTGTGCCACCACGCCCAGCTTGGTTTCTGGTTTTTGTTTGTTTGCTTGCTTATTTGCTTTGTTTGGTTTGGTACTGGGGAATGGAACCCAGGAGTCTTCTACCTCTGAGCTACACCCCCAACCCTCTTTATTTTTTATTGTTTTGGTGGGGAGGTTGAACCTGGGGAATTCTCCCTCCCAGCTATGCCCCCAACCCTTTTTAATTCTGAAACAGGATCTCACTAAATTCCTGAGGTTGGTCTTGAATCTGTGACCCCCGCCTAAGTAGCTGAGGCTGGCTGCAAACCCAGATCCTCCTATCTCAGCCTTCCAAGTACTGGGATTACAAGTATGCTCCACCATACCCAGCTCTAGCCCTATTTTTTATTTTTTATTTTATTTATTTATTTATTTTTTGGCAGTACTGGGGATTGAACTCATGGGCATTCGTTCTTCCTCCGAGCTATACCCCCAGCCCTATTTTTTATTCTTTATTTTTGAAACAGTATCTCACTAAGTTATGGAGGGCCTCACTAAGTAGCTGGGACTGGCAGTGAACCTGGAATCTTCCTGTCTCAGCCTCCCAAGTTCTGGGATTACAAGCGTGTGCCACCATGCCCAGCTAGTTTCTAGTTCATCTGCACTTGGGATTAAGCCTGAAAGTTTCGTTGCTAATAAATTCCCACATACTGCTGTGGACTGTGATTATCCACACTGAGCACCTCCATTCCAAAATTATAACTAGTAAGATTATCAGCCAAGAAAATATGACCCGTGTTTGTTTATACCTCTGATCTTTGAGACATCCTTGGGCTGATAAGGAATATTATGAAGTCAGTTGCTTCCAGCCAATCACGTTATCCATCTGTTTGGAAAATAGGAGCATGCCAAAAGCCAGATGGCTTTTATTTCATACCAGAGCAATACATCGTGACTCTCCCCTCAGATTCTTAAAACAAAAGTGAATATTTTTAAATAGTGGCTGGGATAGAGACTGACAAGCTGCTAAGCTCTTAGCCTGCAATACTGAAAATAAGATGCACTTGTGATGTGCAAGAAGTTTCCTAAACAACTGTGTTCTAAATACTATTTTTGTTGAGATGATATTCTGCTAGTTGTGAAAATGGCACTTAATTAAAAAAAAAAAAAAGGAATTCCATGATTTAAATTCATGGAGAGATATGTTCCCCCGGACCCCCATCCCTTTGGAACTTAAATCAGATAGAAAACTGGAGGGGAAAAATAAATCTTTGGCGCCAGCCCTGCCGGTGGGAGGATCCCTCCCCCTGGGGCCCCCCAGATCCCTGGCAGTGTGCCAGAAGCTTTTCAGCGCCTCCTGGCTTTGCCACAGGAACCAGCAGAAAGGACAGTCTTGGAGACATGACTAAGCCCTTGTGGGAAACTGGGGAGGTGTACAACTTCCAAGAGTTCCTCAGTTGCATATCTGGTTCCTCCGTGTAATACAAGATGTCTAATCAATGGCCGGCATTGATTAGACAGACAGGAGCGATTGTGTCCTCTGGCTCAAAAGAGGTACTCCAAGCTCTCCTAATAAAGCCATGCTCCTTCAGAGGATGTGTTCCCAGAGGGCTGCAAAACAAGGCAGAGAAGGAGGAGGACCAGCAGCCAGCAGTGCTGTCCAGACTCCAGGGCAGAAAGAGATCCAGGTGTCTGAGGAGCCACGGTCAAAGACGTGGCGGCCTTGTCCCCACCGCACTGGCTCACGGTCGTGTGTTTACTTTCTTTCTTTTTTTTTTTTTTTTTTTTTTTTTTTTGCAGTACTGGGGATTGAATTCAGGGACATTCTACCTCTGAGCTATACCCCCAGCCCTATATTTTATTCTTCATTTTGAAACCGAGTCTCACTAAGTTGCAGAGTGCCTCACTAGGTAGCTGAGGCTGGCCGCTAACCTGGATCCTCCGGTCTCAGCCTCCCGAATGCTGGAATTACAAGGGTGCGCCACCACGCCCGGCTCGTGTGTTTACTTTTACTCATTCCAAGTATTTTCTAATTTCCCTCATTAATTCTTCTCTTACTCATTGGTTATTTAGGAATGTGTTGCTTCGTTTCCATATATGGATGCGTTTCCCAAGTGTCTGTCTGTTATTGACTTCTGATTTCATTCCCTGTGGTCAGAGAACATGCTTTATGTCATTTCAATCCTGTGAAATTTTTTTTTTGCAGTACTGGGGATTGAACTCAGGGGCATTCTACCTCTGAGCTACACCCCCAGCCCTATTTTTTATTCTTTATTTGGAAACAGGGTCTCACTAAGTTGCAGAGGGCCTCACTAGGTAGCTGAGGCTGGCCTCGAACCCGGATCCTCCGGTGTCAGCCTCCCAAATGCTGGGATTACAAGTGTGTGCCACCACGCCCGGCTATGTCCAAATATACAGTCTCTATTGGAGAATGTTCCATGTATGGCTCCACAAGAAGGTGCTCTGCTGTTGTGGTTCAGAGTGTCATATAGGTGTCTGTCAGAAAGAGTGAGTTATAGTGTTGGCCGAGTCTTCTGTTTCTCTGCTGATCTTCTATCTAGTTGTTTGATCCATTATTGAAAATGGGGTATTGAAGTCTCCATCTATTGTTATTGAATTGTCTATCTCCCCTTCAATTCTGTCTTTGACTTTTTCCCATACTTATTCTGAGGCTCTGTCGTTAAGTGCATGTATAATTGTGTGTGTGTGTGTGTGTGTGTGTGTGAGAGAGAGAGAGAGAGAGAGAGAGACAGAGAGAGACAGAGAGAGATACACTGTGGCATTCTACTTCCAAGCTATACCCCCAGTATCTCACACCCCCAGCCCTATTTAATTTTCTTATTTTGAAATAGGGTCTTGCTATGTTGCTGAGAGTCTTGCTAAGTTGCTGAGGCTGATCTTGAACCTGTGATCTGATACATGTGACCCCTGATTCATGTATGATTGCAATTGATATATCTTCTTGATGGATTGGCCCTTTTGTCATAAAATTTCCTCCTGGTCTCTAGTACAATTTTTGTCTTAAAGTCTATCTTGGCTGATTTTAGCAGAGTCACTTTCTCTTTTGGTTATTGTCTCCATAGTATAAATTTTCCATCCTTTCTCTTTCAACCTATTTATGTCTCTAAATCTAAAATGAGACTCTTGTAGACAGCATATGGTTGGATTATGTTGTTTTATCCATCCTTTCACTCTCTGGCTATTGATTGATTGATTGATCGATTGATTGATTGATGTATTTTTGTGGTCCTGGGGATTGAACCCAGGGACATCCTACCTCTGAGCTATACTTCCAGCTCTTTTTATTTTTTTGTTTTTGAAACAGGGTCTTGCTAGGTTGCTGAGACTCTCACTGCGTTACTGAGGCTGTCCTCGAACCTGCCATCCTCCTATCCCAGCCTCCCGAGTACTGGAATCACAGGCATGCACCACTATGCCCAGCTAGTCTCTGACTTCCAATTGGCGAGTTTAATCCCTTTAAAATTAATGTAAAATAAAATAAATGCAATCACTGATAAAGTAGGACTTACATTGAAATTCTACTATTTGTTTTCAATATGTCTCTCTTTTTGTTCCTCAATTCCTCCATTACAGCCAGGCATGGTGGTGCATGCTTGTAATCCCAGTTCTTGGGAGGCTGAGACAGGAGGATCGCAGGTTCAAGGACAGCCTTAGCAAGTA
The DNA here is from genome assembly GCA_004027655.1 of Graphiurus murinus. Classification (NCBI taxonomy): domain Eukaryota; kingdom Metazoa; phylum Chordata; class Mammalia; order Rodentia; family Gliridae; genus Graphiurus; species Graphiurus murinus. The sequence goes on along the minus strand of PVLC010019201.1, from coordinate 23,867 downwards.
GTGAGACGCTCATCAACCTAGTGAGACCCTGTTTCCACATAAAAATAAAATAGGGTTGGGGGGGTATAGCTTGGAGGTAGAATGGCCCTGGGTTCAATCCTCAGTAACACACACACACACACACACACACACACACACACACACACACACACATCCTCCATTACTGTCTTCTTTTGCATTACAGTGTTTCTACTGCAGCATTTTATTTTCCTTATCCTTATATATACTGTTGATTATTTTCCTAGTAGATGCCCTGGAGATTACCATTTGCTAACAACCTAGCTTGGATTAATATCAACTTAGTTTCAGTGGCATACCAAAACCTTGCTCTAGCATATAATTACTGCTCTGTGTCATGGTCCTTCAAGTCAGATTGGAGAGAAAAGGGAGTTATAAACAAAATATACATTCATACCATCTTTTATATTTACCTGTGTGACCACCTTTGCCGATGCCCTTTATTTCCTCATGTGAGTTTGAATTATTATCTAATGCTCTTTCATTTTAGCCCAATGGATTCCCTTTTTCATTTCTTGCAGCCCAAGTCTGCTAGTGACAAATCTTTCAGTTTTTGTTTATCTGGGAATATCTTAATTTCTTATTTATTTATTTGCGGTGCTGGGGATGGAACCCGGGGGCATTCTACCTCCGAGCTACATCCCCAGCCCTATTTTTTATTCTTTATTTTGAAACAGAATCTCACTAAGTTGTGGAGGGCCTCACTAAGTAGCTGAGGCTGACAGAGAACCCAGATCCTCCTGTCTCAGCCTCCCAAGTACTGGGATTACAAGCGTGCACCACCACGCCCGGCTTCTCATTTATTGTTGAAGAATGGTTTGCCAGATACAGAATGTGTGTTTGTGTGTGTGTGTGTGTGTGTGTGTGTGTGTGTGTGTGTGTGTGGTACTGAGGATCAAATCCAGAAGCATTCTACCTCCAAGATACACCCTCAGCCCTTTTAATTTTTATTTTGAAAGGGGGTCTCACTAAGTTGCTGAGGGTTTCTCTGAGTTGCTGACACTGGCCTCCAACCTGTGATCCTCCTGTCTCAGCCTCCCAAATCCTAGGATTACATGCATGCGCCGCCAAACCTGGCTCTACATTTCATTATTTTTCTCCAGTGATGCACTCAGCGCCTGTCCAGCCCCCCTTGCCCTGGTGCTGTCTCTGTGGAGCTTAGTATATTGCAATGGCCTTTGTAAATTTTATTGTGCGTGTTGGAGGTTTACAACATGATGTTATGGGATAAGTACAGACGGTAATGTGATTTCTGGAGGGAAGCACATCTGTCATTTCACATAGTGGCTTTTTGTGTGACAAGAGCAGATAAAATCTACTTGTTCACAAAAATCCCTAGACAATACAATTTCTTTCTTTCTTTTTTTTTTTTTACGGTACTGGGGATTGAACTCAGGGGCATTCTACCTCCGAGCTACACCCCCAGCCCTATTTTTTATTCTTTATTTTGAAACAGGGTCTCACTAAGTTGCAGAGTGCCTGGCTAAGTAGCTGAGGACAATACAATTTCATTGGCTTTGGCCCCCACATGTCATGTTAGATCTCTGGACTCATCATCCTACATATCTATTTTCTATCCCTCCATCTACATTTCCCTATTTCCTTTCCCTCCCAACTTGTGGTAACCATTGCTTTGGTCTCTATCTCCCCATGTATTTGAGCGCTCTTTAAAATGGATATATAGCCGGGCGTGGTGGCGCACGCTTGTAATCCCAGCATTCGGGAGGCTGAGCCCGGAGGATCCGGGTTCGCGGCCAGCCTCAGCTACCTAGTGAGGCACTCCGCAACTTAGTGAGACTCGGTTTCAAAATAAAGAATAAAAAATAGGGCTGGGGGTATAGCTCGGAGGTAGAATGCCCCTGAGTTCAACTCCCAGTACTGCAAAAAATAAAAAAATTAAAAAATAAAATGGATATATTAGCCAGGCGTGGTGGCACATGCTTGTAATCCCAGCATTTGGGAGGCTGAGACCGGAGGATCTGGGTTCGTGGCCAGCCTCAGCTACTGCAAAAAAAAAAAAAAAAAAAAAAAAAATAATAATAATAATAACAAATGAAATGTATATATTTTACCTCTAAGTGAGAACATGCAATATTTTCCTTTGTGTCTGGCTCCTGTGCAATACCCTCCAGATCCATCTGTACTGTGCAAACGGTGGGACCTACATTTATTTATTTATCTGTTTATTTATGTATTTATTTTGTGTGTGTAGTACTGGGGATCAAACCCAGGGGCATTCTACCTTTGAGCTACACCCCCAGCCCTTTTTTTCATTTTTATTTTGACACAGGGTCTCACTAGGTTGATGAGAGTCTCACTACTTGCTGAAGCTGTCCTCGAACCCGCAATCCTCCTGTCTCAACCTCCCGAGTACTGAGATTACAGGCGTGTGCCACCAGGCCGGCTTCTATTTTTAATTTCTTTAGGAACCTCCATACTGTTTTTCACAGTGGCTGTACCACACTGCAGCCCCACGAGCTACATGCAGAAAGACCATATGGCATTACAGGAAGCCAGAGAGATTCAGGGGCCAGGTTCACTTTTTTTTTTTATTTTTATTTTTTTTAAGTATAATTCACTCTTGTGGGAAGCCATTCAGTCCATGGGATGAGCATTAATGCCTGCTGAGGGCTCTGCCCACAATGAGCAGGCCCCGCCTCTTAAAGGTCCCACCACCTTCCAACACGACCACATTGTGTGTGGGGGGGGAGGCAAGCTTCCAACAGAGGACGTTTGGAGGGCAAACACCACCAAACCATGGCACACCACACGCAGCTGCCCTCCCGCACCACCCCACATTATCAACACTCTCTGGAAATGTCGAGGGTCAGCACGATATCTCTTGTGGGTTCTTGGCCTCTGTGGTGAAAAGAATTTCAACATGTGCCAGATAGGGAGAAAGGCAGAGTTTTATTTTAAGAAAAAGGCATGGAGCCGGGTGTGGTGACGCACACTTGTAATCCCAGCATTTGGGAGGCTGAGACCAGAGGATACGGGTTCGAGGCCAGCCTCAGCTACCTAGTGAGGTCCTCCACAACTTAGTGAGACCCGGTTTCAAAATAAAGAATAAAAAATAGGGCTGGGGGTGTAGCTCGGAGGTAGAATGCCCCTGAGTTCAATCCCCAGTACCGCAAATAAATAAATAAATAAATAAGTAAGTAAGTAAAAAAAGAAAGAAAAGGCACAGGTGCACAGGGGAAAGGGCACAGGTCACCTCAGGAGTCTCTGGATTGCAGCTTGGAGAGAAAGAGAGAGAGAGAGAGAGAGAGAGAGAGAGAGAGAGAGAGAGAGAGCGCGCCCAGGTGGCCTCTCCTCATTCTATTTATTTATTTATTTATTTTTGAGGTAGTGGGGGTTGAACTCAGGAGCATTCTAACTCCAAGCTCCACCCCCAGTCCTATTTTTTATTCTTTATTTTGAAACAGGGTCTCACTAAGTTGTGGAGAGCCTCACTAAGTAGCTGAGGCTGGCCGTGAACCTGCGATCCTCCTGTCTCAGCCTCCCAAGTACTGGGATGACAAGTGTGGTCCACCACGCCCGGCTTCTTCCCATCCTTTTTGTATCACACCTGGAGAGGGGCTGGCTCACGGGTCCAGGGCGGGGAATATAGAACCTGGAGCAGCATGGGATATTGGCTCCCCACCCTTGGAGTCTTACAAAAAAGGTGAAAAACTTTAGGTAGGACTCTCCAGGAGTGGAGACCGGAAGTCTGGGAGGTGAGGTCTTTCTTACAATAAATGTGACTTTGTTTTGAGAAGAAAATGGAGCTCTGAAAAATCACCTTCGGGATTTCCAATATGGGGTCAGCGCATTGTGAATGCACCTTGCTTTTTAAGGATGAGCAAGCTCTGTTAAACCAAACCACATTTTCCTTTCCTTCCCAGTCCGGCTCCTTTCTGCCTAAATTTGATTCCTTCTATTCTACCTCATCAGAAAGACAGTGGAGAGAGATCCCGGAGTCTCCACCAGGAAGTGGCGTGACCGGCTCAATTTTGCCTTCGCTTGTCCTTCCTGGGCCTCTGGTTCCTCCTCAGTCAAAGGAGCTGGCCTCACGTGGCTTCCTGCGTTCAGGACCTTCAGGATGAGAACGGGAAGCGTTGGTGGCTTGCACAGCCCTGTGACCCCCCCTGTTGAACACAAGGAAAGGGGATGCTGAGGTGAATGCCATTCCGACCGGGGAAATCCGGAACTCAGTCACTGTTTGACAACATCGTAGAGGAGAAAACATACACGATTAGCCGGATCCACGTTCCCAAAGCTTGCGGGGACTTACTGGTTTAAGAAAATGAACGTGGCTCCGGGCCTGTTGGCACACGCAGCTAATCCCAGTACGTGGGAGGCTGAGTCAGGAGAATTGCACATTTGCAGCCAGCCTCTGCAGAGAATGAGCTGGGCGTGGTGGCGCACGCTTGTAATCCCAGCATTCGGGAGGCTGAGACCTGAGGATCCGGGTTCGAGGCCAGCCTCAGTTACCTAGTGAGGCACTCCGCAACTCAGTGAGACTCGGTTTCAAACTAAAGAATAAAAAATAGGGCTGAGGGTATAGCTCAGAGGTAGATTGCCCCTGAGTTCAATCCCCAGTACCGCAAAAAAAAAAAAAAAAAAAAAAAGAAAAGAAAAATTATTTCTAAATTTTAATCTCTAATAGGATAAATATAGTTAGTTAGGACCCAGATGAACAAAAGCTCTCTATAATTTTTAAGCAAACAAAGAAATCCTGAGACCAAAAGCTTTGAGAACCACTGCACTAACACATAGATTTCTTTAAGGAAGCAGCTGCAATTACTCAGGCTGGAGTTGGGGAAAGTGATTAAAAGGGAGGGCAAAGTTTCCCTAGCCTCCATGCTCTGTAAGCTGTGCTGACCAATACACATCTGGCCACTGGTCAAATGTAGCTATTGAGCCCATGAAAAGTGAATAGTTTGGGGGCTGGGGATATAGGTCAGTGGTAAAATGCCTGCTCACCATGTGCAAGGCCTTGAGTTTGATCCCCAGAACAACAACAACACACACACACACACACACACACACACACGCACGCATGCGCATCTCAAAAAGAGACATACTTCGTCCAATGAAAAGTGTAAATTATCTCAATAGTTTTATAACGAAAAGACAGTATTTTGAATCAAGTAAAATGTAATGCTAAAATTAACTTCACCTCTTGCTTTTTGCTTTGTAAGTGTGCTTGAAAATTTTAAAATCATCTTCTGGGGCTCCCTGTTCTATTTCTGTTGCATAGCACTATTCTGGAAACACCCAGACTTGCCTGCCAAGTTCCATCCCATCTTTTCCAAGCTACATCAAAGGCTTACTACTTCTCTAAGTTGTTTGGATTTTCCCGGAAATAAAATGTATGTAACATTAGGATGGATGTGAAGATTAAGTATGAATCAGGTATTTAGCACCTAGGTAGACAGTAAGTTTGGTGGCTAGTGATGATGATGATTTATATTGTGGTACTGGGGATTGAACTCAAGGATATTCTACCTCCGAGCTACACCCCTAGCCCTATTTTTTATTATTTGTTTTGTTTTACGGTACTGGGGGTTGAACTCAGGGGCATTCTACCTCCGAGCTATACCCCCAGCCCTATTTTTTATTCTTTATTTTGAAACAAGGTCTCACTAAGTTGCGGAGTGCCTCACTAGGTAGCTGAGGCTGGCCGCGAACCCGGATCCTCCGGTCTCAGCCTCCCGAATGCTGGGATTACAAGCGTGCGCCACCAAGCCTGGCTTATTTTTTATTCTTTGAAACAGGGTCTAAGTTGCGGAGGGCCTCACTAAGCAGCTGAGGCTGGTCGCGAATCTTCAATCCTCCAGTCTCAGCCTCCCAAGTACTGGGATTACAAGCGTGCGCCACCCTGCCCGACTCGATGGCTGTTTTTATTAAAGATCTTGAGTTTCCTATTGATGCCTTCTGAGATGGGTCGTGGGCTTACAAAGGTCCTTGTTCTGCGACCTATTTGCACCCCATGGCAATAATAAGGGCAGTAGAGGCCTGATTTTACTTTTGGACAGGGGCCTCCCTGTCCAACACTGATAACAGGACCCAGGGGCTCTCCTGAAAGTGGGGCATCTGCATTTGTGAATGGAGTCTGGGCGAAATCCGGAAAGGAAGCGGTCCAGGGCCTCCCTTAGCAACTGACGCCCGCGCCTGTTGCTAAGGGCCAAAGGGGGAGGGAAAAAAAAAAAAAAAAAAAAAAAAAACAGAGGCGTGGCCCGTCAGCTATTGTGCTCCGGCGGCTGCTACTTCCGGTCCCTCCCGGAAGCGTGTCCGTCGGCCTGTTTTCCGCCGAGGAGGTGGGGTTGCGGCCGCGGGTTCCGCCGCCTCGGGAGCCTTCGGAGCCCTCCGGGTGGCGGCGGCGGGGGTGGCGGCCCGGACGGCGGGGGCGGCTGCCGGCCTCCCGCGCGCGGCGGGGATGCTGAGCTCGGGGACCCAGGCGGCGATGACCGCGGCTGACAGGGCCCTCCAGCGCTTCCTGCGCACCGGGGCGGCCGTCAGGTGAGCCTGGGGGGCGGGGCGGGCGGCCGGGGTCCAGCGGGGCCCTGCGGCCACCCTTCCACGCCCTGGACACGGTCCTCGGGAGCCCGCGGGGACACCCCGACGGCCTCCGCGTCCTGAAGGCTCAGAGGCCCCGGCCCCGAGGCGGGAGGATTGCTGGGCCTTTCGGGGCCTCCAGCCCAGCGGCCACACCAGTTCTGTCCGCGCTCACCCATGCTATCAGTGCCGTCCACCCCCGCCATGGCTTCTCCTTCTCCAGCCTGGCAGAGTCCCCGGGCCGCGAGGGTGCGCCCGTCTTGTCTAGGCCTCGAATTCTCTCAGTACGCCCCCTCCCCCGGTCTTTTCAGTGCTTCCAGGCCTGCCAGACCAACCCCCTCTCCCCCAGTCCTTCTAGGAAACCTCTAATCATTCTGAATCCCTCAATCGTATCAATTCCTGAACTGTTAAGATTCTCCAGTTTTAGCAAGTTCCCCAAACCTGCCACGGTTCTTATAACCTTTTACGTGGTTTAGGCCTGCAAGGACCCCCCCCCCCATTTTGTCTGTACCCCTATTCCTGTCAGCCCTCCTTCCCTATTTTTCTAGGGACCCCACTTCTGTCTGAGACCCCAGTCTCACTAGTATAGATAAAAGACTCTTATAAGAGTCCCTACACCACTCAAGGCTCCTTAATTTGTTAAGGTTGCCCAGTCCTGTTAAGGCATAAGGCCCTTTATTCCTGCTAGCACCTCCAGTTGTCTGTACCCCCAAATTTGTCATAACCCCATGTCTCTCCTCTTACTCACCCTGCCAAGGGCACTGGGCTTCAGAGCTTAACACTGCACCCCCACTGCTGGCCCCAAATGCCTGGGACCTGTTGCTCAGGTCACCACCTCTGGAATGGGAGCAGGTGTGAAGAGCTTATTATCCCAGGGCTAGAAGTCCTCAGTGGCTATCCTGTCCAGTGCCCCCATTCCTTAGATGGGAAACGGGTCCCCAGTTGACCTTCCCTGGGGCCCCACAGCTCACCTGGTGAGGGATCTGAGAGGAGAAGCCACACTTTGTCTCTCCCAAGCCCTGCCACTCTCCTGGTGATGCCGTTTTGCAGAGGGATGGAGTTTGCAAAGTCACCACTTACCCCTTAGTTGTTTTCTTGTCCGTGCTCGGTTAAGGACCTGGGAAAGGCCTCTCTCTCATCCTTTCCATTGTGAGCCTTGTGGTTTTTAAGCACAGACGTTGGAGCCTGATAATCATGGATTCAGAGCCACATTCGCTCGCTCATGTGGCCACCTTGGCTGTGTCTCCTAGTTCCGCATCTTTAAAAATGGTGATGGTAGCCAGGCGTGGTGGCGCACGCTTGTAATCCCAGCATTTGGGAGGCTGAGACCGGAGGATCCGGGTTCGCTGCCAGCCTCAGCTACCTAGTGAGGCCCTCCGCAACTTAGTGAGACTCGGTTTCAAAATAAAGAATAAGAAATAGGGCTGGGGGTGTAGCTCGGAGGTAGAATGCCCCTGAGTTCAATCCCCAGTACCGCAAAAATAAATAAATAAATAAATAAAAATAAAAATAAAAATGGTGATGGTAGCTAGGCGTGGTGGCACACGCTTGTCATCCCAGTACTTAGGAGGCTGAGACTGGAGGATTGCAGGTTCATGGCCAGCCTCAGCAACTTGTGAGGCCCTCTGCAACTTAGTGAGACCCTGTTTCAAAATAAAGAATAAAATAGGGCTATGGCGTGTAGCTTGGAGGTAGAATGTCCCTGAGTTCTATCCCCAGTACTGCAAAAAGTCAATAAATAAATAAATATAAAAATGGTGATGGTGGTTAGACCCTAACCTCCCACAGGGTTGCTTTGAGGATAAGATTATTACAGTGCCTGGTATAAGGTAAACATCCTTAAATATTCCTGTTTATTAGGAGATTTTAAAGCATTGGTCACATGTTTTAGAACTTCAATTATAAGCCTTTTTACTCTCCAGGCACTTTTGTGAACAGATTGTGTAAAGGTCAGCACAGTGATGCATTATGAAACTTCAAGAATAACTTGATGAGCTAGACATGGTGATTCATTTCCATAATCCCAGAATTTGAAAGGCTGAGGCAAGAGGATTGCAGGTTTGAGGCCAGCCTCAGCAACTTAGCAAGACCTTGTTTCAAAATAAAATAGGTCTGGGGATGTAGCTCAAAGGTAGAATGCCCCTGAGTTAAATCCCCAGCTCCCCCCCCCCAAAAAAAAGAGTAATTTCATATCTGGGTGTGATGGAGCATGTTTGTCATCCTAGTACTTGGGAGGCTGGAGACATGAGGTTTGCAGGTTCAAGACTAGCCTCAGCAACTTAGTGAGACCCTATCTCAAAGTAAAATAATAAAAAGGCCTGGGGGTGTGCCCTGGAGGTAAAATGCCCCTGGGTTTTATCCACAGTACAAAAACCAAATTATCCAGAAATGGTGGTGCAGGCCTATAATACCAGCTACCCAAGAGGCTAAGGCAGGAGGATCACAAGTTCAAGGGCCACCTGGGCTATTTAACAAGACCCTGTCTCAAAATAAAAAATGAAAAGGACTAGGCATGTAGTTCAGTGGTTGCCTAGTCCTTTTCATTTCAGTGGTTTGATCCCCAGTCCTGCCAAAAAATAAAAAATATATATGTATATACACACACAGACACAGACACAGACACACACACACACACACACACACACACACACACACTGTGTGAAGGAAGGTAAAGAAGGTGAGGGGGTGAACCAAGCAACCAAGCAATGATCTGGGGAAGAGCATTCCACTGGAACACCAGTGCAAAGACCCTGAGGTCAACAGTGTGGCGGCAAAGCAGAGTCATAGTGGGAAGAAAACTCCTGCTTTTCCTGACTGAGGCGGGGCATTTGGAAGGTTGTACTTTTGTTTTAGATTTTAATTTTACTTAGTGTCTAACCATCCTGACTTTCACGATACAATCCTATTACTTGCTATTATTTTCACCCTAACACTTAAGTATTTGGTAAGTTATTTTAACAAAATGTTACTGTACTTCCCTCTCTCTGTATAGCTGTGTATTGTGTTTGTGATGGGAGGAGAGAGTCAACTTATTTTCTTTTTTAGATATAAAGTCATGAAGAACTGGGGAGTGATAGGTGGAATTGCCGCCGCCCTAGCGGCAGGAATATATGTTATTTGGGGCCCCATTACAGAAAGAAAGAAGCGTAGAAAAGGTAAGAGTGGGGCGGTTGCCTCGTGGTCTCGGGCTGGACTCAAAACCCTTTCATCTTTGTTTTCTTGTATCGTTAAAACGAGGACTTCAGTTGTGAACGATCTTGTACATCCAGTCATTATTTTCCACCTAGCAAAAAGATTTCTATGTCAGCACCTCTCCAGACTTGGATTTAAGGCATGCTTTGTGGTGACACATTTCACGCTGCCTAATTGTCTCCGTGTTCTCATTAATATGACAATTGTGTTTTCAGCAGTGCAGCTGATTAATTATGTCATGCCTTTGTGGCTTCCCTGACTTGCTGCCAGTGACCAGTAAAAGTTTTAAGATGGTTTCTTCACTAGTAAAAAATCTTATTTCCTAAATGTCCCTTTTGTAAATGTTGCTGTAAACATTGATTAGAAAAAAAAGAGAAAGCCAGGCGTGGTGGCGCACGCTTGTAATCCCAGCATTCGGGAGGCTGAGACTGGAGGATCCAGGTTTGTGGCCAGCCTTAGCTACCTAGTGAGGCCCTCCGCAACTTAGTGAGACCCGGTTTCAAAATAAAGAATAAAAAATAGGGCTGGGGGTATAGTTCGGAGGTAGAATGCCCCTGAGTTCAATCCCCAGTACTGAAAAAAAAAAAAAGAGAGAGAGAGAGAAAAAGATATAGCTGTAGCAAGATTCGATCATTGTTAAAGCTGAGGATGGTTATCACTAGGTTCATTACACATTCTCAGGCATGTTTGAAAACTTTCATATTAAAAAGTTTTTCAAGCCGGGCGTGGTGGCGCACGCTTGTAATCGCAGCATTCGGGAGGCTGAGACCGGAGGATCCGGGGTCGAGGCCAGCCTCAGCTACCTAGTGACCCACTCTGCAACTTAGTGAGACTCGGTTTCAAGATAAAGAATAAAAAATAGGGCTGGGGGTATAGCCCGGAGGTAGAACGCCCCTGAGTTCAATCCCCAGTACCGCAAAAAAAAAAAAGTTTTTCAAAAAGATTTTTAGCAGAAGAGGGAATTAGATCAGATTTTGTTCATCTCTTTGCGGAAAGGTTCATCTGGGTTGGTAGAGTGATATCTTTCCCCAGTGATTGTTATAAGAACAAAATTCTTGTCCTGGGGAAGCAACAAGGGAGCGATTGTTTTTTGTTCTGAGAAGCATTGCTTTCTCATTAAAGAAAAGAGAGCGCATGAGAGAATAAGGGGGAGAATAGACAGGGCGTGATTACTACGTGCTTTTAGACCTTTAATAATGAAGCGAGCTGTGCCAGATACCCCAGTGGGTTTCAAAGACCACACAAGCCAGGGCTTGCCCGTGGCCCCCGGGCTGCCGAAACCCAGCGAGGACCAGGCCTGGGCACAGGTAGAGAGCCAGGCCGCCGGACCTCAGCAGATAAAGACCTGCTCAGATTGGGGTTCCAGACTCCAGGCCACAGTGCAGAAGCTCTTGCTCCAGAACGGGAGAGAAAAGCAATGCGGTCCAGCGTGGTGCTGTTCTCTTCTCCCCCTGCCTTTTCCAGGGCTTGTGCCTGGCCTGGTGAACTTGGGCAACACCTGCTTCATGAACTCCCTGCTCCAGGGCCTGTCTGCCTGCCCGGCCTTCATCAAGTGGCTGGAAGAGTTCACCACCCAGTACACCCGGGACCAGAAGGAGCCCCCGCGGCACCAGTACTTGTCTCTGACACTGTTGCACCTCCTGAAAGGTATCTAGCGCTACTCCCAGGGCATCATGGACATTTTCAAAGAAGCAGCCCACGCCATGGGCCGAGAAAGGGGTAATGGCTTTTCTGGAGAAAAAGATCATATAGACTGTCACTCAAAAGCAGGAAGAGCGTGCCAGATACAAACTTGCATACATATTGCATAATGCATAATATTGCATAAATCTAAGGTAGAGCCATTTATTTTAAAACAGTCTACTATCAGCTAATATCTCAAGGAAGGAAAAAGGACTATGGCCAGGTACATAATTTTAATTGTAAGAAGCACTCAAGTTTTAGCTGGGTGCAGTGCCTCACGCCTGTCATCTCAGTACTTGGGAGGCCGAGACAGGAGGGTCGCAGGTTTGCAGCCAGCCTCAGCAACCTAGTGAGGCTCTCTGCAGTTTAATGAGACCCTGTGTCCAAACAAAAAAAATAAAAGAGGATTGGATATGTAGCTCAGAGATACAATGCCCCGGGTTCAATCCCTAGTACCACACACACAAAAAAACAAAAACTCAAGTTTCAAAAACATGAAAATTTAAAAAAGATATGCCTTAGCACTAGGAAATAAGGTCATTCACAAAAGAAGTGCTACAGATTGCTAATAAACTCCCAAAGTTCAAATTGATTATCAAAGAAATATAAATAAGCTGGGCTTGGTGGTGCACGCTTGTAATCCCAGGACTTGAGAGGCTTAGACAGGACAATCGCAGGTTCTCGGCCAACCTCAGCTACTTATAAATAAAGAATAAAAATAGGACTTGGGTGTAGCTCGGAGGTAGAATGCCTCTGAATTCAATCCCCAGTACTGCAAAAAAAAAAAAAAAGAAGAAGAAGAAGAAAAAAGAAATAACATAGTAGTATCATTTTAATTTTTATGTACTTTTTTTTTGCCTGTCAGCAAAGATTGAAAGACAGCGTCACAGTCGTGGCTGGCTGCTGGACAGTCCATGCCTACAGTGCTGGGGTGGAACCTAGTGTGGCCTCCTGTCCAGGCTTAGGAGCTGCCCATGACCACTTAGCGCACGTCAGTCCCATTTGGCCTAGTTATCCTACGTCAGGCAGAACATCTTACTGAAGTAGTTAGAAGTGTCGTACCATGATTTACCCTAGCCAGGAAAGAAAAAAAAAAATTACAGTTTTAGTGATGTGTGTGTGTGCGTGTGTGTGTAGTACTAGGAATTGAACCCAGGGGCATTCTACCTCTGAGACACACCCCCAGCCCTATTTATTTTTTATTTGGAAACAGGGTCTTGCTAGATTGATGAGTCTTACTACTTGCTGAGGCTGTCCTCGAACCTGCAATCCTCCTGCCTCAGCCTCCCAAGTACTGGGACTACAGATGTGCGCCACCACGCCCACATTAACGATTTTTGGGTGTATAGTTTAATGGCATTAAGCACAGTCACATTGTTCTACAACGATCTCCACTGTCCATTTCCCAAACTATCCATTTCCACATTCTTCATCATCATTTCTGGAGCGGCACCATCAGTCAGCAGCTCCCTTTCTCCTTTCCCCCTCTCCTGGCCCTTGGTAGCCGCTTTCTACTTTCTGTCTCTGAGTTGGAAGAAGATGCAGTTCCTTTTGTCCCCGAGGGGGGAGGGCAGGCCGGGGATAGAAACTGCTGGGCCGAGTCGGAGCCCCAGGTCTTCTCATCAGCAGAGCTGCCTGGCTGCGCCTCCCCCGTGTCCCCACTCAGGGCGGGGGCTCGGGTGGCCATTCGCGCCACACCCTCCAGAGTCAGAGCCTGCTCTTTAAGGACTCTCTCAAGTCCACTGACTGCAAATCAGACAAGAAAGAGGCTGCCTGCTTACCTGGGGAGTCACTGGACTGCAGAAACCCCTGAGACGGCCGGCCTCCGCTGCTTTATCTCCTGCCTCTGGCAGTCTTGGGCAGCACACAGGGAGCAGGGTCCAGAGCTGGCGCCAGTGCCTGTGGTCCACGGGCAGCGTCCTCCCCTGCTCCAGTGCTGCAGCAGCAGAGTCGATGCAGCGCTTCATGGAGAAAGGGCCAGCCCCCGCTCTAGATGGAATCGGGAACCCACAAGCTGGTCAACTCTTACCTTTGTTTATTAGGTTCGAATCTACTTTTGATTGCCAAGCGTAGCACTCAGCACACCCTTTCAGGCTGCTGCATGTAGCCTGATGTTCTTTGGGGTGATAATCAGAAGCTCAAAGGCAAACACGTCCAGGCAAAGGCCACCCAGCCGTGGGAAAGAGCCCTTTGGGGGGCACGACACCTGGGTGTGGGGTGGGGCAGCTGGGTGTTTCATCGCCTCAGCTACCTAGTGAGGCACTCCGCAACTTAGTGAGACCCTGTTTCAAAATAAAGAATTAAAAATAGGGCGGGGGGTATAGCTTGGAGGTAGAATGCCCCTGAGTTCAATCCCCAGTACCGCAAAAAAAAAAAAAAAAAAAAAATCGTTGTATTAGTGGTGCTTGCTCATGATCCCAGTACTAGGGAGGCTGAGACAGGAGGCCCGCAGGCTTGTAGGCTGCCTCAGCTACTTAGTGAGGCCCTTCGCAACTTAGTGAAACCCTGTTTCAATATAAAGAATAAAGTAGGACTAGGGGTATAGCTTGGAGGTAAAATGCTCCTGGGTTCAATCTCTACTAACGCGCGCACACACACACACACACACACACACAATTGCTGTGCTCCATAAGACCTTATCACAATAGATTTGTACCAATGCTAATAATTTGAAGGTCCAGAAATGAATTACTTCATTTAAATGCCACAGCCTCATGAAAAATCAGATACATTCAACAAACATGAAGTGCCTAAGCCTTGTATACCGTTACAAAGGACAATGAGGAAAGAGATCTAGTCCCAGTGAATTTTATAGCACTTCAGTTGTAATTAACTTCACTGTGGTGCACGGTGCAGGTTTTCTGGTTAGTTGTAATGCTGGTGCATTGAGTAATTTTCTTACCTTTTTCGTTTCCAGCTTTGTCCTGCCAAGAAGTTACTGAGGATGAGGTCTTGGATGCGAGCTGCTTGCTCGATGTCTTAAGAATGTACAGGTGGCAGATCTCTTCCTTTGAAGAACAGGTGAGCACAACACGGAGAACCCTTTGCCTCTTTGCCCTAGTGACCTGGGGCTCGGCCTCGCAGTCACCTGGCCTGAGTGAGTGTGTGTGTGTGTGTGTGTGTGTGTGTGTGTGTGTGTGGCTAGTGATCAAACCCAGTGTCTTGAACATGCTATACAAGAGCTCTACCACTAAGCTACATCCCAGCTTTTTCTGCGTCATTTTAGACAACAGTAGTGTTGTGGGACCAGGGCACCCACTTTCTCCTGCTCTTGTGATAAGAGAGGACACACAGCTCTTTGTAGCAGGATGGACATAGACAGCTGCCAAAGAGAAAGATCTTTAGTGCAACTACAGGGGCTGATAGGGACACCTGGGTCCTTTAGAAAAAGCCAGGTGGCTTTACCCTAGAGGCCCATAGGTTCAGGTGAGGTCCTGTTTTAGATTGCACCTCATTTTTCAAAAAAAAAAATCGGTCTTCATCTGGGCAATCTGGGCATGGTGGCACACACCTGTAATCCCAGTACTTGGGAGGCTGAGTCAAGAGGATCGCAGATTTGAGGACAGCCTCAGCAAATAGTGAGACACTCATCAACCTAGCAAGACCCTGTTGCAAAATGAAAAATAAAATAGGGCTGGGGGTGTAGCTCAGAAGTTGTATGCCTCTGGGTTCAATCCCCAAATACCCACCCCGCCACACACACACAGTCGGTCTTCAAAAGTGGCTCCCACACCTCGAGCCAGTGTCACCTCAGCCCCGAGGCTGTATCCCGGCCCTGCTCTTCCTTTGCACGGCGGCAGCCTCACCACCGCCGGCTGGGAACTTGGCCGGCCTTCTCCTCTCAGCAGCAGGCCCGAGCAGAGGCCCACGGGTGCTGCACTTCTTCCCCAGCACCTGGGCCTCCCCAGCACATTTCCGGGGCAGCCTTGTCCTGCTGTGTAGCTGCTTCTGCCACCAGGCTACAAACCCTAGACCCGAGGAAGGGAAGATGGTTTTTTGACCTTCCTACACAGTGGGGCTGGAGTGAGAGGCATTTTTATTTGTTTATTTATTTTTGTGATAATGGGTATTAAGCCCAGGGAAATTCTACCTTTGAGCTATACCCATAGCCCTATTTTTATATTTTTATTTTGAAACAGGGTCTCACTAGGTTGATGAGGGTCTCACTACTTGCTGAGGCTGGCCATGACCCTGCAATCCTCCTGTCTCAGCCTCCCCAGTGCTGGGATTACAAGGGTGTGCCACCACGCCCGGCTGTGAGAGGCATTTTAAAGACGTGAAAAGGGAGTCGGGGCTTCCGAGCTCTGCTTTGTTTAGAGATGATCCTGTGTCCACTTGAATCTGCAGCCGTGTGTTCCCTTTAAAACCTGTCAGTGATGTCTACACTTTCTTAAGATGCATCTCTATTTATCTAATTGTACATTGAAATGTTTTTCCATTTAGAAAATAATCTTTTAATTCTCTGGCGCCCAGAATTACTTAGCTGAATTGCACCTGTCTCTCTGCCGAGGCGCCATCCCCAGGCCTCTGGGGTCACTTGTGTAAGTCCTACCCCTCCGTCAAGGGCCCACTCAAGTCCAAGTCGCTCCTGGAAGCGCCTCTGCCGTCCTCAGCCTGTGCAGGTCCCGGGCTGCATTAGCGTGCAGGGAGGGCGGTCAGCACGGCTGTCTGTGGTTAGTCCCTTGCTCTTCCAAGGGGTCCAGGGCTGCACTGTTGGGGATGTGTTCAGTCCACAGCCGACTCTCATAGATCACCTGCCCAGGATATGTGTCTCAAGCTAGCGCCGCAGGGATGCCCTGGGCTCGGCCCTGTACGTGGGGCCTCGAGGCAACCCCGTAAGGAGTTACTGTTGTCATCCCAGTTTACAGATGGGGACACAGAAGTGCAGTGACGCACCCAAAGCCACACAGCTGCTTGAGGTGCAGGGCCAGGAGTCGAGAGTCCTCTTGGCTCCACTCTCATCGGCAGCATTGCCATGGCTGCCTGGTGGGGTGTGGCTCTGTCTTCCCTGTCGTGGGATTGCTTCAGGGCCGGGCCTGGTGCGTGTCTGCAAGCTCCTGGAGCTCCTGGAGCCTCCCGGGAAGAGCCGATTCCCCTCCCCCTCCCAGCCAAGCGCTCCTTGTTACAGGGCTGTGGCCAGGCTCACACTGATGGCGGCCGGCCAGGGGGCCACAGCTTCCTGAATCGGGAGAGCCTTGGGGGCAAGAGTCTTGCCTTACTTATCTTTGAGTCTTCATCGCTCTCTGTAACCACAGGCCAGGCTGTAGCCGGGAGGGGATTCCTCCATCCCTGCAACACACAGTTCTCAGGGAACTTGAGTCTTCGGGGGCGGGGTGGGGTGCCGACATAAGCAGGTAAACTGGGTGGTGTGATGAAGCGTGAGCTGGGGCAGCGCGCGCCACAGAGCCAGCGTGGAGGGGACGGCAGAGCTGGGCAGGAGCTGCTTGTGCAGGGAAGCCAGGCCGGGCTCTGGCTTTTGTTCAGTGGGAGCCATCACAGGCCTTGAGCCGCACGCTGGTTTGATCTCCCGTGCGCTTGAGAAGGAAGGACCTCAGTGGGTGAGGAGGGAGCTGGAGGATGTCGGGAGGGGGCTGGCGCGGAGGCCCTCGGAGCCGGGGCCAGGTGCGTGAGCCGGAGGCTGTGGGATGCTCTTGACTTGGGACAGCGGAGTCGGGGGCTGCAGAGGGTCTTGGACAGTTGGTCGGGAGGTTCCCCCCAGAGGAGCATTTGAGGGGGCTGGGAGGATAGGCAGGGAGAGCTGATGAAGATTCGAGCGTGATCTGAGATGGGAACACACTTGGTCTGCTCACCGAGGAGGAGAGTTCTGGGGGAGTCAGGGTCGGCTGGAGTGTAAGCCCCTGGGAGAGCAAGTCGCCTGCCTTTAGACGATCACTGTGATCGCTCTTGGCCTTTGGGCCAGGATCGAGTACAGTGACTGTTCTTAGAGTCAAAGGGGCCCTCTGGTGACCACGTGGAGGGGGCGACCAGACCAGATGGGTTGTCAAGGGCCGGAGAGGGAAGGAGGGGCGGAGGCGTGCCTTGGGCTTTGGGGAGCTCATTTGAGTTGCTCTTTAAAGAGGTGTCTCCGCTCACGCGAGCCAGCAATTCTGCTTCTGGGTACTTGCCAAAGAGTCGAAAGCAGGGACTTAGGTGTTTGACGTTGATGCGAACAGCAGTTATTCCTAGGAGCCAAAAGGTGGAAGCAACCGAGGTGGCCCTCAGTAGATGAATACATGAGGAAAACGTTTATGCAGTTCAGTATTGTTCAGCCTTTAGAAAGATGGAAATTCTGACACATGCTACTCAGTAAAGTCAGCCAGCCACAAAAAAACGAGTAGTGGAAATTCCACCTAAGTCTAAGTGCCTAGACTTGTCGGAGTCCTAGAGACTGGGAGTAGAATGGTGGTTGCCGGAACTGGGGCAGGGTGGAGTCCCGGGAGTCCGTGTTGCAGGGATGTGGAGTTCGAATTTGGAAAGATGCAAAGGTTCTGAGGACGGGTGGGGGTGTGTCTGCACAACAGTGAACATACCAAATGCCGATGGACTTTAAACTCGGTAAATTTTATGTTATGTGTATTTTGTCACGATTTAAAAAGAAACAGTAAGCCAGGTGTGGTGGTGCACACTTGTAATCCCAATACTTGGGAGGCTGAGACAGGAGGATCACAGGTTCATGGCCAGCCTCAGCTATATATGTGAGGTCCTCTGCAACTTTATGAGACCCTGTTTCAAAATAAAGAATAAAAAATAGGGCTGGGGGTGTAGCTTGGAGGTAGAATGCCCCTGAGTTCAATTCCCAGGACCACACACACAAAAAGAAAGAGTACTCCTTTGAAGGCAGGTGGGGGTGCAGACCAGGCCTGTGGGCCTGAAGGCAGCTGCCCGAGTTCTTTCCTCCTGACTCCTCCTGGGCCTCAGAGTTGAGGAAGCATCTAGAATGCGGCAGTCTTCGCGGAGAGCCAGGCCCTGGGAAGGCAGAAGCAAATTCTCCCACGGTGCCTGTCCAGGGTCTGCCCGAGCTCCACGCAGTGCTTCTGGCCTGCATGCCCGCCTTGTCGGGTCTCTCAGGAACACTTTGCCCTTCACAGGACGCTCACGAATTATTTCACGTCATCACCTCTTCGCTGGAAGATGAGCGAGACCGTCAGCCGAGGGTCACACATCTGTTTGATGTGCATTCTCTGGAGGTAAGCCGCTGATGTTTTTCATATACCTCATACAGGTGGAGCACGTTTAATAACAGAGGAAACTAAAGTGTACTCTTTGGGCAGCCTTAAACATAGAAATGTAAGATTTAATACAAGTCAGTAGTGGGAATCGGCTGGGGAGATCTTAAATACCGTACTTTGTAGTTGGTGCCTTTGGCTAGAGATGTCAGGCTCTTTAAAATAATTCATGAGCCAGATGTGGTAACGCACGCTTGTAATCCCAGTACTTGGGAGGCTGAGACAGGAGGATCACAGGTTTGTGGCGAGCCTCAACTACTTAGTGAGGCCTTCTGCAACTTAGTGAGACCCTACTTCAAAATAAAGATTAAAAAATAGAGCTGGGGGCGTAGCTCAGAGGTAGAATGCTCCTGGGTTCAATCCCCAGTACCACAAAAAAAAAAAGAAGAAAAAAAATCATGGCTGCAATTTGTATTAGCTTTGAGAACAAAGACTGTTATCGTTTTCCTCTGTTTAACAGAGGGGAACAAGGAGCCATAGATTGCTCACAGTGCAATATTTGGGAAAGTGGTAGAAGTTACCCAGTACAGGGGGGAAATATTCCAGGGAGAAGGAATCTGTTTCGGTTGCATTTGAAGCAGCAGTGCGCATGGTAGCCAGCCAGAGAGGCAGACGAAGGCTGCCTTTAGAACGTGGCCTTGGTCGGAAGGTGGTTTGGAGCGGAGCCGTCAGTGCATACGCTCGTAAGATGTGAGGGGTGGTGAGAACAGTTAGAGCAATCACAGGAGGGTTTCAATCTGTTTCTTTCTTTTTTTTTTTCCCCCTACAGCAGCCGTCAGAAATAACTCCCAAACAAGTCACCTGCCACACGAGAGGTATCTGTTTTCCACTGAAGTGTAACACCTAAGAGGTGTACTTTTTACACACGACAGTAATCTGCTTGTTTTAAAATGTGCTTATTTTTCCTGGTAACACCCAGTCCTGCTTGAAGTCTCATGTACTTGCAAAGGAACTTATGTTCTGGAAACAGCTCGAACTGATTCTCCCGGCATTCTCTCACACCCGGGCCCGCTTGGGTTCCTCCAGATGGACTTACTTGTACTTCAACAAGGCCTTTCTTTTTATGTCTGGAATTTCACTTCCTGGGAACGAGTCAGTAAGCAGAATCTGTCCTCAGTGTTTCCACTGAGACCAACTCTTAGTGCACACTATCGCAGTTCTCCTTGGAGGGGAATCCTTGTTCTTTGAAGACTTGAAGTTAAAAAATGAAGTGGACACATCGCTGCCTTGGTGCCTTAGCAGTAATAAGAACAAATTCTTTCTTTCTTTTTTTGTGGTACTGGGGATTGAACCCAGGGGCATCCTACCTCCGAGCTACACCCCCGGCCCTATTTTTTATTCTTTATTTTGAAACAGGGTCTCACTAAGTTGTGGAGGGCCTCACTAAGTAGCTGAGGCTAGCCTTGAACGTGGATCCTCCGGTCTCAGCCTCCAAAGTACTGGGATGACAAGCGTGTGCTACCACGCCTGACTTGGAACAAATACTTTGAGTCCAGACTGTGGGCC
Source organism: Graphiurus murinus (assembly GCA_004027655.1). Taxonomy (NCBI): domain Eukaryota; kingdom Metazoa; phylum Chordata; class Mammalia; order Rodentia; family Gliridae; genus Graphiurus; species Graphiurus murinus. Next base: position 3,702 of record PVLC010019201.1, on the reverse strand, counting down.
CGTCATTGTGACTTCTCATCCAAGCCTCCCTGCCACTCTGTGAGGTTGATGATTCTGGGGACAGTGAGCTAATAACTCTCCCTGTTTCCAGCAGTGAGACTTAGACGAAAGGACCGCCCAGGTCCTGGAGTGTAGTAGGAAGCAGAGCCAGGAAGGCACCCAGGGCTGCCTGGCTCCAGAGCCCGGGTCCCTCACCAGTGACTCTTCCACCAACCTCCCTCCCAACCGAGGAAATCCAAGTTCTGTGCCACTAACTTGCTTCTTATCATTTCAGAAGTCTGTCTCACTTTATGGGATGTTTGCTAGTGGTGCCTTTCTTTTGACCTCCCTAGCATTTTAAGCATATGTGTTAAGAAGATGTTGCTGTTATTATTTTTATGGTACTGGGGTTTGAACCCAGAGGCATTCTAGCTCTGAACTATACCCCAGCCCTAATTTTTTAAATTTTTTCATTTTGAAGCAGGATCTCATCAAGATGTGGAGGGCCTAGTTAAGTTGTTGAGGCTGGCTGTGAACCTCTGAACCTCTTATCTCAGCCTTTCAAGTACTGGCATTAGAGGCGTGTGCCACCGCATCTGGCTAGAAGATGTTATTAAACACAGATTGCTTTTTTTTTTTTTTTTTTTTTTTTTTTTTTTTTGCGGTACTGGGGATTGAACTCAGGGGCATTCTACCTCGGAGCTATACCCCCAGCCCTATTTTTTATTCTTTATCTTGAAACAGGGTCTCACTAAGTTGCAGAGTGCCTCACTAGGTAGCTGAGGCTGGCCGCGAACCCGGATCCTCCGGTCTCAGCCTCCCAAATGCCACAGATTCCTTTTAAAAATGTGTCTGGCCAAGTGTGGTGGCACATGCTTATAATCCTATACTTGGGAGGCAGAGATAGGAGGATCACAGGTTCAAAACCAGCCTCAGCAACTTAGTGAGGCCCCCAGCAACTTAGTGAGACCCTGTTTCAAAATAAAGTAGGGCTGGGGGTGTAGCTCAGAGGTAGGATGCCCCTGGGGTCGATCCCCAGGACCCATTAATAAATAACTGTACCCATTAGACAGAAACCACATGTAAAAACCCGTAGAAGGAACGGGGTGTCTGTTTGATGGAAGTCAATGAGGAAGATTCTTCGTGTGAACTTCTCAAGAGCATTTTCCCAGGGAGGGGTTCCTGCTGTAAACAGCAAGGTGTGTCTTGAGGCCGGTGCCAAGGACAAGTGGTATATCAAATGACACTTTGCCTTCCAGGGTCGCCTCACCCCACGACCAGTCCCTGGAAGTCTCAGCACCCTTTTCACGGGAGACTTACGAGCAACATGGTCTGCAAACACTGTGAGCACCAGGTGAGGCGGCCCGCCCTCGCGCTGCCGGGGAGGGAGAGGGGAGTGTGGGCTGACCGACCAGGTGAGGCGGCCCGCCCTCGCGCTGCCGGGGAGGGAGAGGGGAGTGTGGGCTGACCGACCAGGTGAGGCGGCCCGCCCTCACGCTGCCGGGGAGGGAGTGTGGGCTGACCGAGGTCAGTGGCGTTTTTGCGCGCCCGTGCCATCCTGTTATTTGATCCTCACTTGGCACCCCCGTGCTGGGGGTGGAGCCCAAGGCCCTGTGCGCGCTAGCCCAGCGCCCCACCTCGGAGCTGCACCCCCAACCTGTCACTTGTCGCCATCTACACCAGGCGCAGACCTGTCGTAGATCAGCAGCACCTGGAGTCCCAAGGTCGAGGAAGGCTCCCAGTGGACACGTGGATTCTAGGGCTGGTTTTTGTTTTATTTTTGTCTTTGTACCTGAAGTTTTAAAGTAGTTTTTATTGCAGAAAAATATCTACAAAATGCAATGAGAGGTCATGGTACGACTGTCGCGTCAATCCTTTTTCGAATATCCCCTCTCCTAGAGGGAACTCCCATACCTTTTGTCCGTCTCTCCCCACTCTCCACGCCCAGCCCCCAGCATCGCTAATCTGCCTTCGTGTCAGTGGAGTTGCCTCTTCAGAGTTTCATGTAAATGGAATCATAGCATATGCGACCTTCTCTGGCCGGCCTCTTGCCCTCGGCATAATGTTGTCAAGGTTCCTCCACGCCGTGGCACCAATCGGGACTTGTCCTCTTTACAGCCCACTGGTAAATACTGCATCGCACGGGCTTGCCGCCTGTGCCCGTCCATTCACTGCTCCGTAGGCATTTGGATTGTCTCCACCGTGGGCTCTTACGTTTCTGTGTGGATATAGGTCTTCATTTCGGTTGTGTATTTGCCTAGGGGTAAGATTGCTGCCTCACGTGGAACGCGCTGTCTAACCTTTCGAGGCGCTGGCAGACTTTCCCAGAGTGCCCGCATCGTTCCCACTGCACCCCAGTGTGAGGGCGGCGTCTCTGTACTGTCCGGCCGGCTTGTGGTTGTAAGCTTAGGGAAGCTAAGTACTCAAGTACAGGTTGTACCTGCTTGAGGCTTACAAAGTGATGATTTGACACCCATGTACCTTGTGATCTTATCACCGCCGTCAAGTGGATTAACACACCATCCCCTCGTGTACTTACCCTGCTTGTGTAGGTGCAGTGAGGGCGTTTAAGCTCTCCTTCCGCCCTTCACAATGTGCAATACAGTATTATTAACGTGGAATCACCCCCCCCACACACACACACACCTGGGCAGTCACTTTCTGCTCTGCTTCTGTGAGCTCGACTCTTCTTGATTCACATTTAAGTGAGGTCCTGTTATTTGCCTTCCTGTGTCTGGATTATCTTATTTCGCATGCGATGACCCCCGGGTTCATCCAAGCTTCGCAAATGGCAGGGTTTCCTGTCTTACGGTCCAGTACTGTTCCGCTGTCTGGGATATTTTTTGTCCATCTGTTAACTGATGCTTGGATTGTTTCCATATCTTGGCTATTGTGAATAACGCTAAGATGGCAGTTTCATCTCCTTTGGGCAGTGCTCTGAGGAGGAATCGCTGGATTGTGTGGTAGTTCTCTTTTTAATTTTTTGAGGAATCTCCATATTTTTTTCTCAAATGACAACACGTTTCTTTCGCACCAGTATCGTGAAGGAATTCCCTTTCTTCCACGCACTGCCAATTCTTGTCACCTTTGGTCTTTTATAACAGGCATCCAGGTTGTGCGAGGTGATGCTTCATGGTGGTTTTGATTTGCGCCTCCCAGGTGATCAGCCACGACGAACTTTCTCATACATCTGTCGGCCACTTCTCTATCTTTAGAAATTGTCTTCTAGGTCCTTTGTCCATGTTTTTAAACCATGCCATTGTTTTTTGTTTGTCTTGGGGGGTTGCTGTTGACTTGTATGAGTTTCTTACATAGTTTAGATATCAGACCGTTTGCAAATACTTATGCACATTCCTTCTGTTGGCTTTTTGTTTTGTTGATTCTGCCGTCTGCTGTCTCCTCATTGTTTTGTTGGTTCTGTCCTCTGCCATCTATCATCGTTTTTATTGGTTCTGTTCTCTGCCATCTCGTCATTGTCTTGTCAGTTCTGTCCTCTGCTGTCGAGTTGTTTTGACTGGCATTGCCCTGATGACTGGTGCATTGAACTTTTTAAAAAATAAGGTTCATATAAGACAACTACTTGACATGTCTTTTTTTTTTTTTTTTTGCAGTACTGGGGATTGAACCCAGGGGCATTCTACCTTCTACCTCCAAGCTACTCTCCCAGTCCTATTTTTTATTCTTTATTTTGAAACAGGGTCTCACTAAGTTGCGGAGTGCCTC